>JAMZEH010000023.1:24992500-25227500 GCA_024699665.1 Ostrea denselamellosa
TGATGCTTCATCTAAAACATATACTGATTGGTTGAACAAATTCTTTGATCCAACTAAGAACGGCAACTCTTTCACCAACACTATGCTTCGCGGAAAATAGCCTCTAACCAATGGTATATTTCGTGGCAATCCATTGTTGGCCGCCATTTTATTTGTAAATGTGGATTAAAATTATTGAATTATTTTTGCATAGAATAAGTACTTAAACCATATTTTAACCTGTGACATTGGATAAGTGTCAGCCAGACGGACTCTTCAAAACTTCCATCGGCTTCGTTTGGTGAAGGACGCCACCCATTACAAGGTCATGGCCGAAACGACGCGATTCTCTACATGCAAGTTTATGTTGCGAGATGGTCATGAGACTTTCACTTTCCTGAATACAGTCGTTCGTTGCCACAACACTATTCAGTGAGTTAATAACTTTGTCACATATCGAGAGAAATTCTCTGAGCGACTATAACAGTGTATGTTTTCAGATCTTTGTTGTTTTGACCACAACAGCGGCATGGGTCACTCCAACGGGTGGTCGGTGTGTGCACCCGCCCGGGTTTACTTATGCTTAGTATGTACAGTTAGAAACATAGAAAAGGTTAGGACGTACAGTAGTACTCGAAGTGTCTTCATTTCCTGATGTCGCGTAATTTGTCAACAGATCACCATTAAAATGGCCATTGTCTGTATGATAGTTACACCCACAGGGTTTTGACACAATCTGAGCAAACTAACTCCATATTATACTAAATATATATATTTATAGATATATGCACACAATTTAAGCAGATTATGTCAAAACTCTGTGCTCTAGACCAATGAATATTGACTCAAGAATGTAGTACTGTCTAAATGTTGAAGCATTGTATTTTGTTATTGCAGGTATGAATTCTTTAACTGATGTAAGTATTTCCCCAGCTCTTCTGCAAGCTATATCGCAGACCTTAACATCCAAAGACAGTGGAAACCAGAACAGTAACATGCATCCACGAATAAAGATCAAGCAAGAGATTCTTGAATCTAGGAATTCTTCATTGTCTGAAGCGAGTAAAACTGATAGTGCTGAGACTGAAACAAATACAGGCATTGTGAACTTTTTACAGGGTATGCAGAGAGCTTCAAATACTGGTGAAGAAATAGGCCATTCTTCGCAATATCTCAGTCAGGAAGATATTAAACATATGTTGAAATGGAAAATAAATCAACAAAATGTACAAAAACCAGATGGACAAAGTGAAGACAATTTGGTTGGAAACTATGGAAATGGAGATCAGGAGGCCATGGTGAATGTTTTGACTTCTCTTGCCATGCAACAAGCCAAGAATATGTCTATGACATCCAAAGGTTCTAATAGTGCTGACATACGCTTGGCTGAAAATGTTACCATATCGCCGACACAAGAGGAGGTTGTTGCAGATCATGGAACTCTTATGATTGAATCAGCTGGCCAGACGTTTTATGTTCGGACCTCCACTCAAAGTTCCATCTCTGAGAGTGTCTCTTCAAATACTAGCGAGACTCAATTACAGTTTCAAACCTCAGTATCTTCCTCAGGGGAGATGTCTGGCCAAGAAAGTATGCAATCGGACATGGATGTTTCATGTATTCCAGAAACGGCCATGTCTCAGAGTGATGAAAACAGTATGTCAAATGATGGCTTCCAGCCCTGTCCTGTATGTGGAGATAGTGTATCAGGTTGGTACATTAGGAAAAAAACTTTTTGTGAATGATATGACCATCCTTATATGAATGTTCCTAGTTTTGATTCAATGCGAACAACTTATCTAGATCGGTCTTTGATGAAAATGATTGTTTGTTTCTATGTTTATTTTTAATGTGAATACCTCGATTACTCTGTTGTTAGTCCCCTTTTGGCTTTTCCAAAGTGGACTATTAGTTTAACATAGGTCTGATCATCCGTCTGTCTGTCATTCTGCTTGAGGATTTCTGGACTTTTCTCCGCATTGGATGAAGATATACAAAGAAAATTTTACACATGGTTTTGTCTTGGATAGTTACAGATCAAGTTTAAGTTTTGTTATGCTTCATTTACATTTGATTGAATTATCATACTGGTAGGGGGCTTTGTATTGCCTGCAATACACTCAGAATGCTTGTTTGAAAAATGGTGTCAAAAGCTGAAACAGAGTCAGTTGTCTGGTCATTCATTAATCATCAATTTATAATTCAAAATATTGTTTCCTGACAGTGATCTGAAAGATGCTGCCTGCTTACTGTCTACTTACCCACTCACTACATGAGTTACACTCGAAGTGTGAGTTACACTCGCTGTGTGAGTTACACTCGCTGTGTGAGTTACATTACAACAGATCAACAGTTTTTCAGGATTGCATAAATGAGGATGTCTTGCCCGCTTTTCAGTAGATTATACATGTTTTAGAACCTTTTGGGATTTTGTCGGACAAAAAGATGTTGAAATTTAAATATTTCTATTTTATATGCTAACTTGCCACAATAAGTGGATTGGGTTCAGTAGAAAAGAAATTATTGATGAAATCAGTTGAGTCTGTCTAAACTTCCAAATTATAAAGCTAATACAAATACAGTGTAATTTGAATATTTTCACCAAACATTAGGACCAATAGTGAACACAGTACGGTAAAATACCTAGGATAAATTTGCCTAGTAAACAGTTTGATAATGTAATTTTTAAGCAGTTCTACTTTTTGAAATTTGCTTTTAATTTGTGATCATAATTTTGTGATTTGATAAGATGTTATAGTTGGTAATGGTGAGTTGATATACCATTGCTAAAAGTCTTTTGATTTCGAATTTTAATTTATGATTGTCACAGACTAATAGTTTCCTGTTCAAGATATCTTAACTCCTAAAATAATGTTTAAAACGAGGTAACATCTGACACTGTGGGTCATGTGGACTCTAACAATGAAAGTTTCAAAGGCTCACAGTAAAATTAAGTGGTCTGCATTACATAATTACTAGAGAACACTTAATAAATTTTTTGTTTGCACCTCCGTTCATAGTTGCACAGTGCATATGCTGTTCCAGGAAATCAGTGCTATTTTGTGATTTCAAATGCAAAATATCTACAATCCCTTTTGTTTACCGTCATCAACTGCTTGAATTCACAGTTCATTAACCATGCACTTGCATTCGATGTTCACTCACCATGCATTTCCTTCATTTAGCGTTCAATTATCGTTCAATCTTAGTTTCTTCATTGTCATTGGGAACTCCAAAGTGAAAGGTTCAACCTTGCACTAATGAGCTAGTCATTGAAATGAAACTCTTTCTAAAACAAAAAGAATACTCCTTTCTTAATTGTAAAAGAAAATACTTGAAAGTGTGTAGGTATTTTTTTAATGGATTAAAAATCAGATTTCAAAATAATGTTGTTTTTTTTGTTTTGAACATATTTTATTGATTAAATCAAAATAATGTTAATTGATACAGTTCAATTGAATGAATAAAGGTGAAGGTACCGAACAGTGATCAATCTTTCATAATTGCAATGAAGAATACAAAAGTTAAAAGTGATGCAACAAGGAGCCCAGAATAGTTGTGTGTTACACCTCGGCAATTCAATTTGATACGACTAATTTATAAATAATCATCGTTAAACATGCTAAACAACTTGCATTACCTGCGAATTATTTTTCTTTTCATTCATTGCTGTTTGACTAGTTGCTGCTAATCATTTTTTCTTCATGCAGGAAATATGACAAGTATATCTTGTAAGAAACATAAAATACATATATTCAATGTGCGAGTACAGATTGACATGTATCGCCTTGCTCATAACATTGCATCAGGTCTTGAGTTATTGTTTTCTTTACAAAGTGTGAACGACAGTAGGTGATACAGATTTTAATCTAGGTTTGCACGACAAAATGTGATTATGAAAAGAGTACGATGGGAGAAAAACATTGAGTAGTTATCTGCAACCCTGCAGTATTTATAGTTTATTTAAAATTGAAGGATTCAGACTGTGGCAAAAATCCACAAGGAACAGAAGTGGCTTCAGGAAAATATTAATTTTTCTAAGGCTATTTTGTCCACTTGTGCACCATACTAAATCCTTTACCTTTAGTTAATGAAAAAGATATTTGTTTATGTCCATGGTACAAAAAAATGTCATCAGTATTATGATTTTATTAATAATTTTAATTGTATTAATTGTTAATCGGACATGTTCGGTGCCTCAATAAATTTGAGTGATTAGGAAAAGTTTCCGTTTTTAGCAGTGCTACTTCAAAGTGTAGAATTGTGTTAAGTACAGTGCTATACTTGTATTCAGTGTGTGGGTGTTAAACGTTATTTAATGTTATAAGCACTGTTTCTGTAATTCAAAAATGGTAATAAATTTTGTGTTATGATCTCATTACAGGTTATCATTATGGAATTTTCACTTGTGAAAGTTGTAAAGGTTTCTTCAAAAGAACTGTCCAAAACAATAAAACATTCACTTGTCATCGAAATGGGGACTGCGAGATCAGTCGGGGAAACCGCAAGAAATGTCCCTGCTGCCGGTTTGCCAAATGTGTTCTCATGGGGATGAAGACCCAAGGTAAATCTCGCAGCATGAATTTGACAAGAATTGCATAATGGTATTCATACAATAATGAAGGAAGGCTGGCATGAAAAGCTTTAATATTCCCATGGACATCATAAATCTCTTCTCTCCAACTAAAGATGTACAAACTATAACAGAATAGAAGAGTTCTGCAGCTCTTCAGATCTGGAAGGAAAAGAAAAACTCACACTTTTCTTCCAGATTGCTTTGTATATTGAGATCGTTATTTTTGTAGTCTCAGCAACCAAACTTCTTTTGTTCTTGGAGTAAATGTTCCAAGCTTATATTTTGATGTTTCAGCTTCATTATGATACAGATTAAATGTGGCAATAAATGTGGTTTTTTCTGGCAATGAAACTAAACTACCATGTATTTTACTAAATCACGATCACTGAAATGTTTGAATCACTAATGCAGTCATGAAAGATATATATTTTAATAAGATTCAGAGAAAGTGAAACATAACTCTGAAGTATCAACTTTAGAAAATCTTACTTATTTATCACACCCTTCTGAATATATCAAGTATACGTGGTTTCGATTAATTCAGGTAGGCCGAGGTGAGATTTGTTTTATCAAATGAATAAAACATTCTTGGATCAGGGGCAGGTTTGAGGGTGGATCAGGATAGGGGTATGCAGTCTGTACTTTTTTTGCCTAATTAAGTACATAGTGGTTGAACTTTATCATAATGTAATGTGTCACAGCACTTGGAATTTAGCTAATGCAATCTGTGAAACACTTTGTGAGCTCACCTGAGCTATAAGCTCAAGTGAGCTTCTCTAATGACCCACTGTTTATGTATGTTAGTACATCTTCTCTAGAACCACTTGGCCAATTTCAACCAAAGTTGGCATAAAGCTAGAGCACAAAATTTATGCAGTACATGGTAATTATTTAAAATTGTTAAAATTATGATCAGAAGAGTCACAATGGGGACCAAATATTGATAACTTGAAAATTGAATAAAGGTATTAAAATCTTCAATTGATTAACAAAGCTTTCTGTGTAGTAATGCAGGGAAGTGATTTTTCCTCTTTTCAGAGGGAATTCTCCGATTGGCTCAATTTTCGAAAAAAGTGAAACGCTCAGGATTTGATCTAAAGTGACAGAAAATGATATTTTTACAGGTATGGTGAGGTGTTTTCCTCCCATTTTGACCAGTTTTCCTCTCATTTCTAAGGGATTCAGTCACATCCCTTATAATGTTTTAGATGTGTTGTAATTAAGTTGTTACTAAAACCCCCCAGGGCACACAAAAACAGTTTTTGCAATTGTGCAAACCCCATATTTTTTTTTTCTCTGGTTTCATGGTTTAATCAAATTTATACCTTAATATGACACTGCACATCATTATGAATTTGTTATTCATAAAGTCTTATTGAATGAACTTTAAATTTTTAAAGGTGTCTAGCTTGTTCTAGAGCCTTCTAGCAATCATGCAGGATTTTGCCACTACACTGCCCCTCAGCTAATCTCAATGGGTGAAATCAAAATAGTGCCTACTGTTTTTGAAAGTTTCTCATGATTCAAGACTTTGCAATATTAGATTTCATTAATATTCTAAAGGCAGAATAGCAATTCTGGTGTTGATGTCAATGTTTATATCATTGTCCAATAATTAAATAATGAATGTTTGGTAATAGAAGTTCATTATTCAAGGATGAATTTAATACAAAACAGATCAATAGGTATTCTGGTCCCCTTTCCCACAATTCCTTTCTCTAATGTAGAGAATGCTGGAACAGGATATTGTGGGAAGGGGGACCAGAAAAATCGATGAGAAATTTTCCCGCGAATATGTGGCTCATAAATGTCCTTAAAAACTTACAAAATAACCTGCTCAAATTTCATTTATATCTAAAGTCTCGTAGTTTCATCAAGAATCCTTATTTCAGATTAGCAGAACGGATAAATACTAATGTGGTAAAATAAATTCTGTGCAATGTCGCAGTTCAGTTGCTATTCTTATACTAAAACAGTATTTCTGGTTTTGATTTCGGTAATCCTGATCCGGATTTTCTGTTAAGCAAAACAAAAGTAGCATACATGTATTGCAAAGAAATAACAGATTATTTCAAGAAGAAACGCAGGGTAGGTAGCCTTCAGTGGGAGTTGAATCTTGTTCAGATTTACAATAACTTTTCTTCATATTACAGTAAACTTTTGAATTGTTAGATTTATTATTGAAAACAGAGAGTTAGTTTTGAAATTGTTACATCATAATGAAACGAAAGATATGACTTTTGTAAACTAGTAGTCTCACTCTGAAGCAGTGATATTCTTTTCAGCATAGTTCGTCTGTATTTTGAAATTATTGACTATAGCCTTTGTAAGGTAACTAGTCTTGAGGAAGGATAAGCAACTTCAGCCCAAGCTTTCCTCTTTATTGCTTTTCATGTAAATCAACACATTTTGCTGACATTTTACAATGATTTAAATGCTACATTTAGGTGCCTGAAGGAAATGCCTACAGAGACACACGGATACTTTTCCTCCCTACTTTCTCTAATTTCAGCAGCTACCCTCAAATTCATTGAGAACCCTGATGCTTATGATATTGCACTAGATGCCTTTGTGGCCCTTCAGGCCTTTGATTGGTATACAAGAGTATTTGTCATACTTGCAGTCCATAGATTTTTTGAGTGATGTGGCCCATGGACCTTTAAATAAAGATTTACACTTTATTGGGTTTTGATTGTTGAGATAAATTAGTCGCATCAGTTTAATTTTCTGTTTTCAGCGGTTCGACTTGATCGTACAAGAGGAGGAAGGAGTAGTTATGATGGCTGCTCTCCTAGAAATCGACCCAAAATACCAGTCCCCATCAAGAAACCCAAAGCTAAGAGGCCACAGTCTTCAAGAAACGTTTCGTTAGAAGACATTAATGTGACTTTGCCGACCGGGGAAGACGTCTCAGGAAGCCAGTTAATGGCCATTTTGAATAAATCAGGAAAAGCCCTCCTCCATGGAATGGTAAAACCTGTGGTGCCCCAGATCTTGTCTGACATTATGGGAATGGAGTCTCTCTTATGTGATGATGAAACAGAAACAGACTTTCCTATGGAGAAAATCTCAGACACTGATCCTAATGTGATTATGTCTATGCTGCAATTGGCAGAATTAAAACTTTACAAGCTTGTTCGCTGGGCTCGAAATTTACCACAGTTTAGTTCTATTGCAGTAAGTTTATGTTCATGTAAAGAAATAATTAAATAACAGATGTGCATCTGTGTAATATTGATTTATAACTTTGACAAGTTGACTATATAAATGAGCTGGAAAATTTGTTCATACAATTTAAAGTGATATTTTAGTGTGGCAAAAAAAAGAAAAGAAAAAAAATTCACTCATCATGGTTTGCACAATTATTGCCATTGCAATTTTGATAGTTTTCTTAACTTTCCTCATTTATTTGCAGACAGATGACCAAATATTACTGTTGCAGAACTCTTGGTGTGAAATTCTGACACTGAATTGTTGCTTCAAGTCAATGAACACCCCTTCAGAAATTCAACTTCCATTTGGGAAGAGTATTGATCTGGAGAAGGCTGTTAGCATTGGTCATGGTGTGGATGATATCATTAGTAGAATGTTATCCATATCAGAACACCTTAGTCGACTTCAAGTGGACCAACATGAATTTGTTGCTCTTAAAGTTATGATTTTGATATCTCCAGGTAATTACACGTGTGCTACAAGGCCAAAAAAAAAAAAAATGTGTGTTTACAGTCATCTGACCAACCCTATATTTATGTCCCAATCCTAAAATTTTTTATCGGAAAATATATAATTTTCCAGAAATTTCATCTCCTTTCAGAAGCAAACCTGCTATTACTCTACTTATGTAAATATGGCGATTCTGCCATTTGGGGTTCTGTAAAAATGGCAAGTGTTTTGTCTCTGACCTTCTAAGAATGTGCCCATCTGAAAGAGTTGGTAAGTGTTATTGCAACATTCCAAAATTCCACAGCATTTATAGATATTTTCAACCAATATCATGACCTTAATCCAAAGAACTTATGGGGATCTGGAGTAGAAGAGGTCCACAGTACCCCTTGCTTGTCATAAGAAGCAACTAGATGTGGCAGTCCTTTGGATGAGACCACAAAAACTGAGACCCTGTGCCACAGCAAGTGTGGCATGATACAGATCCCTCCCTGCTTGAAGAACATGAGCACCGAGTTAAGGCTTAAATTTTGCAGCCTTTCACCAGTAATGGTGGTGTCTCCTTACTTGGACTGAAATGTAACCAACCAACTGAAGAACAATGAATGTTAAGTGGTGGGGAAATTGAATGAGATAATGTCATCCCAAACAGATGGTGAGGTTGTTTAAAACTGTCAAGATATACAATGAGTGCACAATTGATGATACACTAAAAAGCACCTGCAAACCCTAATTTTTGTCAGCAGGTTACTGTAAACACACTTTTTTTTAGGCAGAATTTGTATTCAGGCTGTTATTGGTAGAAGTTGTCTTGGCTAAAATTTCATTTTAATTGATATTATCAAGTCACACCTACTCTTTGTAAGTAAGTAAAACGATGACTTCTCTCTGTATGTTTTACATTTGCTATCATAATTTGTTTAACAGACATAAAGGGAATGAAAGACCCCAGTAAAGTTGTGGAACACCAAGACACCATCATAGAAGCCTTAAGGCAATACACAGAGAGTCACTACCCACAGATGCCCAGTAAATATGGTCAGTTGTTGATGAGACTGACAGAACTGGCTAAAATCAGCATGTTGACCAAGGAGGCCCTGAACTCTATTGTGCCGCCCAGTCTGCAGTCATGTGGTCTCCTGTTTGAGCTCTTGAAGGGAGACACAGGCAAAGAAGACACTTAGGTCTAAATCAAAAGTCAAGATGCAATAGTGTGGAAGTAACGTGCTCATATGAACTGGTGTTGTATTTGGAGATTCCTTTTGTAAAGGATTTTATTCTGTATATGGCGATCTTTTAAAGAAAAACCAGTTAATCTCAAAAGTTTGGAGTGGAATAAAACCAGCATTATTTAATTATACTCTCCAGGCACACTGTAGTTATAGAGTCTAAACAGCATAACTTAAAAAGTAAGTTGAAGAGAAAACTTATCACTGTTTACCGTATGTAGGGTTAGTACCTTTGAAGATATGTTCATGTTATTTTACCTCATTTTTCTTCTTTTTATGTATGTGCATCAATTTCATTTGATCATGTAATGCCCATTTGAAGCATCACTTTCACAACTTTTTAATGGTTTGATAATTTTAGCATCTCCGCTCCCCACAAACCCTTGGCAGATTATGTCAGGAAAACTGGTTCGGAGTGGCGACACTTAGAGGTTGTTCTGAATTTGAACTTATTTAGCTAATCGGGTAATGGCTTTCCTGATACTGTTCGTTATAAATGTAAACAAATATACATGATGAATCAGCTGAAGAGTCTTTTGAAGTGAAATTAACGGGAGACCAATTAAGTGCAAATAGAAAGTGTAAAACAGGGGCGAGAACATCGCAAGCAACGGGACAGGAAACGGCATGGTCACAGGAAATTCCAATTAATTTTTCAATTGCCGATATTTGCCTTGCATATTCATACTGGAAAGCATATTTATGACCACGTGTTGTAATATGGTTGACATTTTAGTTTGAAGTGCCTGAACTTGGTTTTTGAGGTCATAGTCAATTTTCTCTAAATTTCTTTAGCTTGTTGAAGAACGTATAAATGCACTCACTGGGACAGATTGTCATTTTGACATGGACTGTAATTTAGAACTTCAGGTAGTTGTGTGAAAACTTTATATGAAGTTAAAATAAAAGTACCCTGCAATATTTCAGTGGTAGTTGACCCCCCCAACAACAACCAATTATAGAGATCGATCCATTATAGAGATCGATCCATTATAGAGATCGATCCATTATAGAGATGATCATTAAACATATTGCTGAACGTCACACGTGCTTTGCTTGTTGACATCAGTGTTTCTTTTGAATGAAAGCTATCTTTTCATTGATTCCAAGGGCGAACACTGGAACCAGTGAAAACTTGGTCAGTTTTCCTGGTGTAATGTGCAAAGGGTTTGTGGGCAGTGAAATGGACTAAAAACCTTAGTTGCAAAGATGTGATTTTAGGTACTTCATATAAAAAATAGTGACATGTGATTAGTGTAATGGTTGTGTTTTGATGATTGAGACATTGGTAAAATAAATGATTTTTTTTCCACTGTCAAGACTGGATTATAAAATATTAATTATTTTACATTTATTTAGCATAGCTATGATTCAAGTATTTCATTACTGAAGGAAAAAGAAATGATGTATAGGAAATCTTGTTGGTATCGAAAGGCTGTATTTGTTGCAATATAGGACAGAATTATTTCAATCAACAAAATTTTTATTGCATCAACAAGAGTTATCTGCCCCTTATGATATTCATCGCATTAGAATGCCAAACGGACTTTTTTAGTAATACGTAAGCATGTTATCTAATATCAAAACAATTAAATCAAGAATGAAATGAGTTGGAATTAAGTAATATACCACTCATGGCCTATTATTATTTTCCCCCATAAACAACCCCTTTAAAATATGCTAATTTAAGAGAGTTTGTAATAAAGTATAATTGTCATATCTTGAGATTCTTCTAATAAACAGATCTGTTGTAATCTAAGGTAGATTATTATTGTCAGAGAAAGGAAAGTTATAGTGTATAAAGAAAGTAGTGTAATGAGAATGTGGTTTTAATTGGCATTGTCTTAGCAATAGATGGTGTACTAGAACCGTTAATACCATACGGTAATCAGAATGGGATATTGTGCCAAATATTTTCACATCTATGATTTAGTACTTTAATAATTTTCAGCCAGACAAGATTTATAGTCTTTTTATTGTCAGTTGGAATAGATTCTACTCGGATGAATTTAAACCTGGGAATATGTATCTTTAAACTGAAAAAAAAAGTTAGGTGTCAATTTCTTTTGAATGAGTTGAGGCTTGTGATGAGAGGTAACGGTTAATACCTATTACTTAGATCATTTATTTTGATTTGATTTTTAAATTCTTCAAAGAAGCATGCTTATAAACTAGATGTCACTGGCTTACAAACTTAATCATGGGTAGCGGTACAGTGCCATTATTTTGGTTTGATGTGAGTCATTGAATTTTACACTGTTGAAGTAGTTAAAATGTTTTGCGCTAAGTTTTGAATTTTAGTAGTGTCAGGTAGGTGCTGCTGTAATTTTTCTTTTTAAGAAGTAATGATGTTCAAAAAGAGTCAGATTATGTGTTACTGTATCAAGAATTTCACGCAAAGTATGTTTTTACTCAACATACTTAATGCAAATTACAAAATCACGACGAAAATGAAAAGGGAGGGTTGGAGGGGGGGTCTCTTTGTTATGTGAACTTGCTGGTATGCATGCAGTACATACACCATTTTGCACTAAAACCATTTCTGTGTTTACCACATGCGTTGTCATAGTAATCATGTCTGTGAATGCAAGACTATTGGGGGGTCTTGCCAAATGACCAGGAATATTTGATGATGTTTCCGTTATAATTCATTTTTAGGTTAGGGTGGGTGAAAATATAGAGAATCTTTTGTCGGAATTGGTTTGTTGTTTGAGCAGACTTAGTGATGAGCAAGTAATGTATAATGAGAAGATGACTGTTTTACTATTAAAATGAAACCTGATGCTAAGAAGTAAGCTTCAGGAAATTGAGATTTGCTAACAGTCTCAAACAGTTGTGTAGTAACTAAGATGCACTGCTTATTTTAGGAAAATAGCAAAAGTTTACGAGGGCATTTGTGTATTTTCATAAAGAATTCCATGAATGTTTCAGAGTGTAATAGATGACATTTGTATTTAGATACTAGAATTAATCATTTTTTCTCGAATTGTAAATTCATTTTGTACATTTGTTTGAATTTGAACCTGACTTTAACAGCGATTAAAACGTTCCTATACTTGCAGTATTGAGTTCGTGTTTGTCGTTTCTCGGTAATGGTATGTAAATATAACATTTACACCACAAACGGTGCAGAAAGTATGAAAAAACGACGCGTATATATATATATATATATATATATATATATATATATCTATCTCAAAGATGACCAAAAAAAAAAGTTGCTAGAGTAGTTGTGTTAGTTGCAGTATCTTCATTTAAGAGATAAATTTCATAACGCGTTTTATGAAGTAATGAAAGTATGCCGGCGTGACGCGTTGCAGTCCCTACCATCAAATATTTCAAAAAATAAAATTTATTACGGAAATTTGTGGGCATTTGGTTTTTGGCCTGTCTGCAAAAGCTTTAACTTTGGCGATATCTTGGAACGGGTAGTGTTGGGGCTTTCGTATTTCACGTGTATTCCTTGTGTCAAGCCCACCCTTTTGGTACCGAACTTGTTTTATTATTATTATCCATAATAATGATAAATTTTCAAGAAGATGAAATAATAAATGGATTAAATAAATAATAATCCCATGAAAACCAAACGGGTGCGTTGTTTTGTCAAAACTTAAATCGTGGGGTTGGTGTGCGTGGGTCCTTCTCGTTCAATTTATTCTCTTAAACCATTATTGTCGCATAAGGTACAATAGTAAAATATGTACATTAACGAACAAAACTAGTCAGAGGTACATTATATAAAAAGAGACATGAGACCCCCCCCCCCCCCCCCCCCCAAGTTTTTTTTCAACAATTTTTGTTCTTGTGTTGACAGTAGTTTTGTGAATTTATTATAACATTAGATCTTTGAGAGTAATAAATGCCCAGCTAATCTTTTCGTACATCAATCAGTATTTACATTATAGAATATAGTGACACTCATCAGCAATTTGAGTGAGTGGAATTCCATACCGTCTCCCAATCTCTACTGGTAATAGAGACAATAACAACAATATAAATATGTTTGTATTATTGGTGATTTTAATAGTAGAACTGCTGCATCAGAAGATTTTTTGATTCATGATGATGACAATACTGATTTCGAACCTAATATTGATGCTGAATTGTTAAAAAATATTAATGTTTTGAAGAACAGTCTCAAAGGACGCAGAGTGTAATAATTATGGTAAAAAGCTTCTTGATGTATGTAAACATTGTAATTTGTTCATTATGAATGGAAGAGTTGGTTCAGACAAATGTATAGGTGAATTGACTTGTAAAGATAGAAGTGTTGTTGATTATGCTATTGGAAATTATGAATTTCTTAAATTAGTAAAGGACTTTTCTGTACACGAGTACACATCAGTACTCTCAGATGTTCATAAGCCAATAACAATTACACTGTACTTACCAAAGGGTGAAACTGTGAATAATTATAATGCTAATTATGATGGAAATGTTCCCAATACACATAAAGAAATTCCAAAGGGATGGAATGAAGATAGAAAAGATGTATTTTTTGAGGTTTTCAATGATTGTCAACCTGAAATTTTTGAAATCATGGAAGAGTTAAACAATATAAATACATGTACTGAGAATTTTTCTATTGATCATTGTGTTAAAAAAATATGTTCAGTATTTATAAACTGTGCAAAGAAGTCATTTGGTTTGAAAAAAAATATCAGTAATGTTGAAAAGCCTGGGACAAAAAAGTTTATTTTCAAAAAACCATGGTTTACTATGGAATGTAAAAATGCAAGACAGAATTATAGAAAAGCAAAGAGGTTACATAAGAAATATGGTGGTGTAATTTTTAAGGAAGATTTTTATATGAAAGAAAAATTATATAAGAAAACAATAAAAACCGCTATCACGAAACATAGGACTGGTGTCAAACAAAAATTAGAAGTTTTGAGAACTAGAAATCCGAAAGAATACTGGAAAGTTATCAATGGTGGAAAGAAAACCAGTACATGTAAAGCAAATACGACTGATTTATTTACATATTTTAATGATTGTTTTAATAAGGAATTTGAAGGAGAAGTAAATCATGTTTTATCACTAGACGCATTAAATACTTTGAACGACTCGCATATGAATGATTGTATTAATGAACCTATCACAGAAATAGAAATTAGAAAATGTATTAGCTCACTGAAATGTAACAAAGCTTGTGGAAATGACCTTATTTTTAATGAATACATAAAGAATACTGTTGATATCATGTTGCCAATATATGTGAAATTGTTCAACTACATTTTTGATTCAGGCATAGTCCCTGAAGAATGGTTATTGGGAAACATCATACCAGTGTACAAAAATAAAGGGGATGTGACTGATGCAAAAAATTATAGACCAATTACACTAGTAAGCTGTCTAGGAAAACTTTTTACTTCTGTTTTAAATGAAAGACTTAACAAGTATGCAGATAGCGTGGAACTAATTTTAGAAAATCAAGCAGGATTTCGGAAAAATCATTGTACAGTTGATCATATATTTTCTCTTAATACTCTTATTGAATTGTCACAATCATTTCATCAAAAGATTTTTTGTACATTTATAGATTTTGAAAAAGCTTTTGACACTGTTTGGAGATTAGGTTTATGGAACAAACTAATACGTAGTAACGTCACTGGAAAATGTTTCAAAATTATTGTAAGTATGTACAATGGTATAAAAGCAAAAATCCTGTCTGGGAATAATTTTTCCGATATTTTTTACTGTAATTCAGGGGTCCGTCAAGGCGAAAATCTTTCACCTTTCTTGTTCTCTGTGTTCCTCAATGATCTAGAACAATACCTTCAACTAAATAATGCTCAGGGTCTAGCAAATATGTGTGAAAAATTTCAGAATGAATTAAGCGTTTATTTAAAGCTATTCATCTTACTTTATGCTGATGATACTATAATATTGTCAGAAACATCCAATGATCTGCAACATCAATTAGATTTATTTTCTAATTACTGTAAACTGTGGCATTTAAAGGTAAATATTAGTAAAACAAAGGTAACGATTTTTGAGAAAGGGAAGCAACCCCAAAACCTACATTTCTCACTCAATGAACAGCCTTTAGAAATTGTTCAATCCTTTAAGTATTTAGGTGTACATTTTGGTAGAAAAGGTTTATCATATTGTAATATCAAGGAATTATATAACAAAGGTATAAAAGCAATGTATAGTGCCATATCAAAATGTAGAGAACAAAATTTGTCTATTGATTGTAAGTTGGATATTTTTGACAAGCTTGTTAAATCTATTATATTGTATAGTTGTGAAGTCTGGGGCTACACAAATTATGAAATGTTAGAAAAAATACATTTAAAATTTTGTAAACATATTTTGAAACTTAAGAACTCCACGCCAAATTTTATGGTGTATGGAGAACTAGGTAGATATCCATTAGAAATCAATGTTAAAATGAGAATGATTACTTTTTGGGGTAAGATTATTAAATCTACTCATTTCAAATTAAGTAAGAAGCTATATAATATTGCATCTCATTATAAAACACCATGGGTTAATTATGTGAAAAATATCTTTGATGAGTGCGGATTATCTTATATCTGGCATAGACAAGACTTTAAGAATATATCATGGTTAAAAAATACAATTTTTCATAGACTGAAAGACCAATGTATTCAAAAATGGGAAGGTAGAATTTTTCAATCTTCTAAAGGATTTAGTTATAGAATATTCAAAAAACAATTCTGTATAGAAAAATACTTAATCAATTTGCCTTTTAAAGATGCTGTAAAACTTTGTAAATTTAGAACATGTAATACAAGTCTACCTATTGAAAAAGGCAGATGGCTTAATATTCAAAGAAATGAGAGAAAATGTATTTTATGCAACAATGGTGAAATTGGTGATGAATTCCATTATTTGTTTAATTGCAAAGATAGTGTTATAACTGATACAAGAAAACAGTGTATTCCGATTAAGTACTGTAAAAATCCCAATGTATACAAATTTGAGTCTTTGTTTAATGCTACAAACAGAAAATTATTGTTGAAACTTGTTAAATTTATAGATATAATAGATGAGAGAGTTACATGTAAATCCACGGCATAATATTAAGCATTTACTTCTTGATTTTATCATATTCTAGTATATTAAATTGTTCACATTCTCAACTGTATGTCATGCAAACAAATGAGAATAAAATCATTGTCATTGTCATTGTCATTGGTAGACAATGATTTGTAGTAGGAAGTTTTTAAAAATATATTTCGTTATCTGAATTTTGGAGATACACGTAGCTTATATTATTAGTGGTTAGAGCATCGCGCTCAAAATCACAAGGCCTCATACCTCTAGTCGGCGCGGGTTCGATTCTCGCTCGCGCCGATATATGTGAGAACGGTTGCCAGTTACTTTCGGAAGGTCGGTGGTCTCTTCCCAGGTACATTGTATCAGGGTTCTCTCCTCCACCAACAAAAAACTGGACGCCACCAGATAACTGAAAAATTGTTGAGTGTGGCTGAAAATAACAATTAATCAATATTATTATTTTTTTTTGCTTATCCATATGGATTCAATTCATCACCCCAGTCTATACCATTCATTACTACTATAAAAAGGGAGGGGGGTGTCGCCCAATATATCTAGCTTTGCATGTAATTAAAAAGAACGGAAATGCCTGCTCCCATGATTCTATATGCCTGCTGTTCCTCCTCCCATGATTCTATATGCCTGCTGTTCCTCCTCCCATGATTCTATATGCCTACTGTTCCTCCTCCCATGATTCTATATGCCTACTGTTCCTCCTCCCATGATTCTATATGCCTGCTGTTCCTCCTCCCATGATTCTATATGCCTACTGTTCCTCCTCCCATGATTCTATATGCCTGCTGTTCCTCCTCCCATGATTCTATATGCCTACTGTTCCTCCTCCCATGATTCTATATGCCTGCTGTTCCTCCTCCCATGATTCTATATGCCTACTGTTCCTCCTCCCATGATTCTATATGCCTGCTGTTCCTCCTCCCATGATTCTATATGCCTGCTGTATGCCTAATATTTTAAATATTCAGAGCAATGCAAGAAAGGAATCAAATTGTCTTTCTACTTAAATATGAAATTTTGTAAAAATATTAGATTGCAGTATGTATAGACATTACAGATTAGAGAGCTTCAGAACCATTGATTGTACACACAAGAAAGTGTAAAAGCGTATCAAACGCAGGGATATAATTTCTACTCAAAAGTATTTCGAGTCGTCTACCTTTAACCGTACAGTACGGAAAAAAGATCTAAAATAGTACCTCGTAGTAACGCGTTTATTATCTCGTTATAACGAGTTAGTATCTCGTTATATAACACGGTAATTTTCTCGTTATAACGAGATACTTGTGTCGCTATAATGAGTTAGTATCTCGTTATATAACGCGTTAATTTACTCGTTATAACGAGTTACTTATGTCGTTATAATGAATTAGTTGTCTCGTTAAAACGAGTTAGTATTTCGTTATACATCGTGTTAATTATCTCGTTATAACGGGCTAGTTATTTCGTTATAACGAGCTCGTATCTATGGAAACGTTGAATTAAAAGGGCTTCACCTTTCCTAGATTAGATAATGATTCAAACCGCCAAAACTGAAGTCCTAGAAACATGCATTACATCGCGTGCGGGACCAATAAAAAAAAATAAAAAAAAATAGCCCACCGAGTGGACAAGAATCTCGATGTTGTGATTGTATGAAAAAATAAAATCTCTCGGTTATTTTACGATTATTTTACGGTTATTTTACGATTATTTACGGTTATTTTACGGTGACTATTAGGTAATGAGATGTTCGTTTCTTGCTCCAAAAAATTGAACAGGTGACGGGGTTTTATTTATTTTTTTTTTTTTTAATTCAACAAAAAGACTGAGAATCTCGTTTGAAGTCATCATTTCGCAAATTTTACGGTCGCTGTAATGACCTTGTTTGCGATTACAAAGTGTCTCTGGGACATATGTTGAATGATTTGTTTCATACCCTTTGTTAGACTGTCATTTTTTATACTAACTTTGACTACGGATAATCCCGTTTACCTAATTTCGACTAAGGGCTCACGGCGGGTGTGACCGGTCAGCAGAGGATGCTTACTCCTCCATGGCACCTGATCCTACCTTCGCTTTGTCGGAGGTCCGTGTTGCCCTACACTCGAACTTGTATATGTCTTGGGGATTTATGATTACGATTTACACATTGTTTACTTCGCCATTCGATATTGTAAAGAAATAATATAATTATTATTTATCGTTTAAATAAAACCAATCGAATATTGTGCATATTTGTCATATTTTTATAGTTAAATTGGTATTTGAGCGAAAAATCAGCCAAGCTAGATGTGTCTAATGTATGTCAATCCACCACTAAATGTTATAATCATCGTGAAGCTATACCAGGGAGCAACAGCGGGCAGAAATCTGTCTGACACGGAAAATGATTTCTAAATGAATTTCATTTTCAGGTAGCATAGCATTGTTTTTCAAGGGGTGGGTGGGTGGGGAAGCAGCCGGAAGTTGGAAGGTTGACTTGTCAGAAATTCTGAAATTCTTGACACGCAACTGCCCCCCCCCCCCCCCCCCCCCCCCCCCCCGCTTTGATTTAATTTCACAAATCTCATCTTTCGCTGCAGGACTTTTTAAGATTACGGACTTCTCATTTCGCTGCCACTATTAAAAATAGTTGGGGAGGGTAGCCATCCAATACATCTTTATTTGCCTATGAAAATAACAGCTAATATTCCCACTGTCAAAAATGCCCCCTCCAATTCCGCGTGCCACACTTTGAATTTCATTTAGATGAATATCCAACAGCTTCAACTTGGTTTTATTTCTGCTGTTCAAAAAGCAAAGACCCCCCAATATTTATTCAAATATTAATATATGTATAAAATTTCAAACGACTTCAGTCACATATAAGACATATTTCAAATTAATATACTTTGATGATTTTAACAGCGTAAGTATGTTTCCAAAAACAATTAAAATCAATATGAAGAGGGAGTTGACAACACGTCGATTAAGAAGAAAAATTTCAATTCCTTTTCCTGATGGTTTGTTTTTATTTGTTTATGTACAATATACCACAGCTACACCTTGTTTAAAATACCATAGCTCCAAATTGTTTTAAAACTAGTGTTAAATTTCGAGAGAAAGAGAAGGCCCTGAAGCATATCCGTGAGCTACATCGTTATAATGAGTTATAGAACGTCATCTCATTATAACAAGTTAATTAACTCGTTATTACAAGATACAAACTCGTTATAACGATATACTAACTCGTTATAACTATATACTTACCCGTTATAACGAGATAATAACTCGTTATAATTATATACTAACCCGTTATAACGAGATAATAACTCGTTATAACGAAAAACTAACTCGTTATAAGGAGATAATCGACTCATATAAAGAGGTATTAACGCAATGTAACGAAATAATTAACTCGGTATAACGAGTTGTTTTCCCCCTGTGTCAAAATTCTAATGACTAAATAGTCACAGGAATTTACTCTATTTAGCTTGGATACCGGAAGTCCACGACAGCAGTGTCAAATGTAAGACATACATGTACAGTAGTAAAGAAGCAAGAAAACAACGCAAGCGTCATCAGCAGATATCAGACCGCAGAGGGTAATAGAAATCATCTCTCTCTCTCTCTCTCTCTCTCTCTCTCTCTCTCTAAATCGGACTATACGGGCGATATGTCTTTTGTACATCTCTTAAAAACGAAGAGTCATACTTTTATGAAGGTATCATAATTGCTGTAGTAGTTTTTACTTGTCTGGACTCAACTCTTTATCATTCCAAAACCACTTTAATATATTACCAGTTGCGTGAGTCCGCAAAATAGTCCTGAATCTACAAAACATTGCATACCCTTTTTATATTTAAATTGAACCCGAAACAAATGCAGAACAAATTGACAATTCTAATATTCTACTGTTTGTTTTACTGTCCGTGAAGAATACTTCACTCACGTTAAGGCATCACCAGTTGTAGGAGAAGTACCACGAATTTATACCTATACTTAGCGCTTACGGCCGTAACAGCGAGGGTTCTCTAGGTAACGTGACAACACATGACGCGACACGGGTCCTCCGTTTTTAAGGCCTCGTGATTGCCGAGCGTTGGCAAAGAAGCCATCACTACATGTTTACGTCTTAGGTTTGACGCGGCCATGGCACGAACGAGGCTCGAACTTGCAAACTCCCAGTTAAGAAGCGAACACTCTACCACTGAGCTATCGCAATATGCTGTCTGGCTGATCTGATTTCTTTTTTTATTGCACAAAATTGCATTTAATTCAAACCCAGATTGTTAAATCAGCTTCTTATTACATTTGAAGTTCATTTACTTACCGCCAGTCATTTATTTTGGAGTACTATTCATGTTTAGGTTGATACATTCCACGTGCTTTTATATTAAACAGAAAGTGTAATATTTGTTGTCAAGCTTGCCTAAGAGAACAAGCTATCTGCTTCCTCATTGGATAAGTCAGGATGGATTATTGGGATTTGATTGGATTAAGTTAGTGAATAGACTTTAGGGTATGATCAGTTCGGCACTGTCCTCATGGTTAGTTGTCTCTTCTCTTATTCTGAACAAATAAGTCTCAAGGTTTTAACGCGCTTGGGGCCGAGTGGTTAGAGCATCACGCTCAAAATCACAAGGCCTCTCACCTCCAGTCGGCGCGGGTTCGATTCTCGCTCGCGCCGATATATGTGAGAAAGTTTGCCAATTTACTTTCGGAAGGTCGGTGGTCTCTTCCCAGGTACATTGTATCAGGGTTCTCTCCTCCACCTACAAAAACACCAGATAACTGAAAAATTGTTGAGTGTGGCGGAAAAAATAAACACTCAAAGAATCAAACATTTAACGCTCTGAATATTCACTAGCATGAAATAAGCATGGTTTTTATTAGGTAGGATTTAGGGACTGCTAAAAAACTTCAAGGTTAATAACAGACTTGTAATATGCATTTTGATGGGATATTAATAGAGTTTATGATGTAGGTTATCAGTTTATAAGGTTGTCCTTGCCAAGTGTTGTACATGTAGATAGCAGTAGCAGGTTTTAAAGTTTGACTAGACTTTTACACAGTTTATCCTTAAAAGGTAAAACTTATGTAGGTCAGGATGTAACTCCTTCCCTTCCTATTTTTGGACAGTTTTAGTGTTATGGAGGTCCGGTAGGGACATATTTGGATATTTTTCATTTTTGACTCCGTTGCATTTCCTTACGGAAATGATTTTGATATTAATGAGACCTTTTTGTTAAATTTATTCAGTCATTTCAAACTCGGGATTACACTTTGTCATTTGTTATTTTCTATCAAATACAATTCAAATCAATTTTATATCCTTAATAAAATGTAGCGGACAGTACAGAGTGAAGTGGTACTGCCTCGCTAGTGTAGCGGACGGTACAGAGTGAAGTGGTACTGCCTCGCTAGTGTAGCGGACGGTACAGAGTGAAGTGGTACTGCCTCGCTAGTGTAGCGGACGGTACAGAGTGAAGTGGTACTGCCACGCTAGTGTAGCGGGCGGTATAGAGTGAAGTGGTACTGCCTCGCTAGTGTAGCGGGCGGTATAGAGTGAAGTGGTACTGCCTCGCTAGTGTAGCGGACGGTACAGAGTGAAGTGGTACTGCCTCGCTAGTGTAGCGGACGGTACAGAGTGAAGTGGTACTGCCACGCTAGTGTAGCGGACATTTCTAGTAATATGGAAGTGTTTCTCTCCTGATCAGGCAAATTAAGCGAGCGTGATCAGCCCCTGGATGGGTGCTCGCTACACGTTACAAAATTATTAACCCTGGTGTGTTGACCATAGTTGAAGCTCAGGAACAACCTTACCTGGGTTGAACTTTTACTAGAACCAGTGCCCAGATAATTTGGGCATTCGATCACCTCAGTTACTGCCCCTGCTATTCTAGTTCTGGTTACAGCTGGATAGCAGGGGAGAGTTTGGCAGTATTAGCTGTTCAACTTTCTTTGAAAATAGAAATACCCCATATATGAAGGATAATACATGTGTAAACATGTGTTAAATAATTTTAGGATACATCTCAAATGTTGCCGAGTGCTAAATGAAAAAAAAAAGTGATTAACATGTAGGTGTCATCATGAATCGTAGCATATTTAAATGAGAGCAATTACGAAACTACGACACGTAGGTGGTTGCTGAAAAAATTTAGGTGAAAACCTGACACGTACGACTTGATGTTTATTTCTGATCAGGGGCAAATAACTCGTGGGTAACCTGCCTTTCACGGGTACCATCTAGTCATCAACGACTTATGGTCAAGGAAAAGGTCTAGCTGAGAGGGTAGGTAGGTTTTTTAAGAAGGGTATACAAAGTTCATTTTTTGTACACAGTGTCTAAAACACCTCGCACTGTACTCTGATGGGGTTTTGGGTGGAGAGGATTTAGCCCAAATGAGAGAAAAATCAAAGCAAGAAAGGGGCACCTGCTCAGAGCATGATTTGCGCACCAGCACCATTATATATGGACTGCAGGTAATTTAGGGTCATATCGTATAACGGATATTTTCTGTGGTTGGAAATGTTTGCAAATTTATCCGTAAATTATAGCAAATTGTATTCTGCAGTTTCAATTTCGGCGGTTGCCGATATTTACCTATGCGCATGTATATTTTGCGATTCTAATCTTTGTGAATTTTTCCTATCCGCAAAATTCCGCAAAAATTGGACAACCGTAGAAAATACCAGTTGTACGTTAATTTATTAACTACACCAATATGAAATTCAAGTATTGACCTAAAATGGAAATATAGTTTTTAATCAGTTTGTCACAACCTGGCTTTGATGGATATCCCTATCACAGAAACAATAAATAAATAAATAAGTAAGTAAATAAATAAATAAACTCAATTGAATAAATAAACACATAAAAAACTGTCCCTTGCAATCTTATTGATACACTTGATTTATTTCTAGAGATTACAAAAACTCGGAGGCAAAACCTTCAAGTCCATATTAAACACGTATTGCATTAATTTTGGAAATATTTTTAAAAATACATTCACATCAATCCCGCAGACATGAAAGCATTAATTTCGCAGAAATGCAGGTACGGCTGGAAACCCGTATCAAAACAGAATCTTGTGCGGCCTATGCAGTGACTGCTCTTTTGCCATTTGCCTGATATTGAAAGTGAAAGTCACGAGTCTTTCCAATGAAACCGAAGTACTCGTACCTTGTAACGGCAGGTGTTGTACATAGCGATGAAAACTCTCGTTGCTGCGGCCTTGAGTGCCATGCGTGGGTCAAAATTTATGACACTTTCACCGGTAGTGTACTCAACGATTGATGGATTCCAGACTGGGACGTAAACAACAAACAAACAAAACCAGTATATCTGCGATAGGTCTCTGCAAGTACAATTTCTGTACATATAGGTAGAGGTCGTTCACGAAATGACAGAATCTAAACATATTACAAATACATCTTAAAAGGCGCTAAATATATATGGGATCAGATCCAAAATAGTTTATTAAAGGGTCACATTCCAATACACGTCACCATGTATCACAATGTCACACTATTTAAAGCACCAGCATCCAGCCCTAGGTACTTCTGTGACACCTTCAGTGGAATGATAATACTACAATCATATAAAAGATAAACAGAAATCAGCTACATCGGACACATGTACATATAATAATGAACAGATAAACTAATCAATCAAGTCGAATGCTCACAATAATTCCGACGATAAATAATTATATTACAGCATGCAAATGCCTTCCCCATTTTTATTTGTCTGAAAGTAGAATTTACGCTTTAGCACATGACCACAACTGATAACTAAAATACATTGTACTTGTGAACTAACGGTACAAAGAATTACATGTATTCTGTAGTCATGAAATTAAAAAAAAAAAGTACAAAACTATCAAAGTCCTCAATTAATGGCAATAATACAGAAAAAAGGTGTTTAGATCGGAGATTTCAAAATATTCCAGATTAATACGAAACGATAAAGTCCTTGTTGCAACAGTAATAATGGTGACATATGAAGGAAACGTATGCTAATCAGAATTTCCAAATTACATAGTGTTGCATTATCACAAACAAATAGTATTAGCATAATATTTAATTAAAATCAAAATTGAAAGTCATTACCAGTTTAATTTTAATTACGAGTGCATAATCGTTAACCACAGATAAAAGGTTAAATCAAGTTACTTTCATATTTCTTGGAAACAATAAATATTTGCTTGATGGCACCATTCCAACTTAATTTCCCGCCTGTAAACAGTAAAAAAAATCAACAGAAATGTTCTTTACTTAGAGCAGGGATCCTCGTTTGCCCCTGATCATTCATCATAATGTTTGACGTGGAAGATAATTGTAAAGTCCCTTCAAAATGCCAACAAATTGAAATTCCAACTTCATATAAAATCTCTGCAAATTTTTTGGAAAGTATGTTTTTTTTTTCTAATGAAAAGAATTACCAAGGCATAAAATCCTTGTTTCCAATAAATACAAGAATCCCTTCAAGATGTGAGCATGTTTTAGAAAATATATAATAAATACCAAGCAGAAATTAATTTGCTTTACTCTCACCCTTTTCTTGAAGTTTGCGTGAAGTTCGACATGCAGACAATATAATTATATCAATATAGGTAAACTGTTATATAGGCATTGTTAATCTAAAAAAAAAAAAAAAATAAATAAAAAATAATAATAAAAATAATAATGATAATTAAAAAAAAAAAAAAAAAAAAAAAAAAGAATATTTGTGATTGTCGTATAGTACAAATTAATCTAATCGTCTGAAATAGAATAATTTTGATTTTAAACGAAAGTTAAGAGCATTCTTAATGAAAAAAAAAAATGAAAAATCATACGATGAAAAAAAAAGAGAAGACTTTCAGCATAAACATATTAAATATTAATTACAGACTTAGTACATCAGTACCTTTAAGAGAAGTTATTTTCAGAGTTAAAGGCGTAGACTTTTTCCTAGCTTTGAATTAATTATTCTATTTTTTGAAAGGCTTCATTTCGTTTTGTCTGTCCTTTAGAAATTCATATATGGCTGTTCACACACACACACACACACACACAGATTCCGAGCAAGTTTTGCCAAAATAAGACTGAAACCAATAATGTGGGAAAAGCTATTCATTCAAGATTCATAATATAACACATGTCTCCATCTGTAGAGTCTATCAATGTAGATTGTAGATTGTATGAAGAAATGACACAGAAAAATGACGGAGATGAGTGGTTTGCAAAAAAAGAGATTTACTCAGAGATTTTAAAAGTTGAAGAAAAGAAGGAAGTGGGTGAGATTTATTTTTTAAAGATTCCTTCATTATGCTGAGCATTGCAATGCTGGAAAAAAAGCGGTAATTTGTGCGTTTTTGTGGCCGACAGCTTATCTAGACTGACCAATGAAAATCGTACCCATCGAGATCACCATGGATACACGAGAAATACGTTGTAAAAATTATTTCATTTTTATATAGATAAATTTGAAAATACTTTTTTTTTTAAACACGATATCTAAGCATTGTCTGTTCTCCATAATCGCTGGATGGTTGTTGTTGTTTTTTGTTTTTTTATTTGTGTTTGAAAATGCGAGCTACACCTTGTCTGTTCTTCATAATTGCTCGATAATTTTTGTTGTTGTTTTTTTTTTTTTTTTTTTTTATTTGTTTTTTGAAAATGCGAGCTACACCTTGTCTGTTCTCCATAATTGCTCGATAATTTTTGTTGTTGTTGGTTTTTTTTTTGTTTTTTATTTGTTTTTTGAAAATGCGAGCTACACCTTGTCTGTTCTCCATAATTGCTCGATAATTTTTGTTGTTGTTTTTGTTTGTTTGTTTTTTATTTGTTTTTTGAAAATGCGAGCTACACCTTGTCTGTTCTCCATAATTGCTCGATAATTTTTGTTGTTGTTTTTGTTTGTTTGTTTTTTATTTGTTTTTGGAAAATGCGAGCTACACCTTGTCTGTTCTCCATAATCCTTCAAGACGTAGTGGTACTGGTAGATGCATTAATGGAGAATTATTATAGGAAAGTAAGATGATTGCAAATGACGTAAGCAGTCAGGAATGAATCGGTTCGTACCCGTGTATGTAACTCACATAGGAAGACATATTTCAATATTTAGAAATATCTTACGGTGTGAAATGTATCTTGAGAAGCCCACTGTTTATGATTTTGCATTCCAGATCGGAAAGTGTTCGCCGAGTTGCGGTGTTACGGTATGTATGCTCAGTCGACAGACTGGCGTAAGACGGAGCTGTAATTGCTCACAACATCCAGGTCTAGACGTTTTTTGTTCGCCAATCTCGCATAAATTACCGATTCCAAATTAGAGCATTTGAAAAATAAAGTCCCTGGAAAGTTTGCCGATATGCTATAACCATTTGACAAAAAATATTGGCAACAAATGCAAACCAACTATAAATAGAATGCTCAGAAGCCACACAGTTCTGTAGGTGTGTTTCCTTCGTTACAGCTGATTTAATTTTAATTTCAGCCATTAGCAAAAAGAGAGGACTTTTAATTGACTAACAGTATTTAACAACCATCAGTCTGTTAAAAGATAATTCGTGTGATATGGTAAAGAAAATTAATTCAAATGGAATACCAGAACTTGTTGTGTATTGCAAAGTTCAAAATATTATTTCAAACCTTGAATATGTTCAGCCATCATAGGTGTTCCAAAAAATGAATCATGTGCAAGCTTTATTTCACACCTATATATTAATGGCTAAAACCACCTAATATACTGAAAAAAAAACCCCATAAGGATTCCTAAGATTTACTATTAATCAAAAAACACACACACACACAAAAAAAAAAAAAAAAAAAAAAAAAAAAGAAAAAAAAAAAAAAGCAAACAAAACCAAACCCCCCCAAAAAAAAAAACCAAAAAAAAAAAAAACAAAAAAAAAAAAAAAAAAAAAAACAAAATTAAAAACCAAAAAAACAAAACAAAACAAAAACAAACAAATAAACAAAAAAAAAAAAAAAAAAAAAAAAAAAAACACAAAAAAAAACAAAACAAACAAACAAAAAAAAAATTAGTAAAAAGAAGCATTGCAGGAAAGTCATGGATATATATCCTCTGATTGAAATTAAAACTGTTTAAATTTGAACAAACGATAATAAACATATAATTTATATATCAATGTATATATTAATTCCAGAAATGTGTATAACAAAGTAATTGTAAATAAAGTATATTACAAACATTAATTCTAAAATGGGGAGGTGGGGAGGGATGGGTTGGGGGCTGATCAATGTCCCACTGTTCCGTTTTCTTTTATGAAATTCGAGATATAGGGCTCACGGAGGGTGTGACCGGTCGACAGGGGATGCTTACTCCTCCTAGGCACCTGATCCCAACTCTGGTATGACCAGGGGTCTGTGTCCATTTCTCTGATTTGTAATTTCTGTAGGAATTACGAGATTGGGTACTTTAGTAGGCCTTTTCATCACGAGAATAAAATTTTAAACCGCATGCATATGCATACAAGAGAAATTAACTAAATGATTCCACATAATATCAACATGATAATTTAGCACTACGTGACATAAGTGCATAATGAATATATACATGGATACATTTACCAAAGCCAACCAAGGTAGACACGTGATCCGGATCAGTTTGAATGTACTTAGTTACTGGTAATGATCCTTAATTATATTATACATTTTTCTTTTGAATTCAAATTATTTAGAACATTTAATGCATTTACAAACTGAGTCGAAAAAACGAATCACACACTGCTATCGTTTTCTCAATTTACGCCCATAAAAAAATCTACCCAGCTTGAGAATCTTCCAACGAAACATGGTATAACATGAAAGTTAAATTAGGGCCACAGCCACACACCAACGAATGAATATGGTAATCTTCACTGAGACTGGCAGATATGGCACAAAAAAACCCCCATTATTTTGATTAATAAAATATATGCATTTACCAATGGCTTGTCTGCAATAAACCTACACTGAGTCAATGTATTTTATCTCTCGATTTAAAACAAAACCACCTGAAGATATTTATATACGAATAAAAGCTACAAAAAGATATTACATGTACGGAATAAATTTCTAGTTTGCAGCATGGGGGTATAAAAACTATAGAATCACGTGGTACACAATCTATAGAACCACGTGGTAATTTGCACATAGTCCACTTCTCCATGCTCCAGTTTTTATTCCCCTTACTACAAACAACCTTGAGATTTATTCCTTAATTAAAGATAATTGATGCAGTGTTCGACCAATGTGAAATATTTTCCCGGCATTCTACAGATCTCGAGTTTCTTTATGCCTCACAGCATGTCAGATAATCAACAATATTACGATGTTGTACAATATATAATCATAATATGTTCTGAGGGTGAGCATGTGAAATAAATAGTTAATATGTCGTATTCAGATACCTGGTAATTTTAAAGTTTTCGCACTGAGGCCTGGTACATGAAGTTGTTTCATATTTTGAACACAATAAGAGATACAATCCTCCAACGTTTGTACCAAGACTGCATCCCAAAAAGCGGAAGACATTACAGACAGTTGCTTCTTCAATAACAATGGAAACAAGAAATCTTCTTATCTAGTAATCATTCAGTTAAATTAAAACTGTTTAAACACCATTCTTTTTCTACGCACAAGTCCTCTGAAGTTTAAAAAGATGCTGGAGTTCCTCATTGACAATATCTACGTAGTCTTTGGTGATCAGGTCTTCCAACAATCTGTTGAAATTCCTATGGACACGAATTGTATCCTTTCTTAGCTGACTTATTTCTATATTCTTATGAAGCAGAATTCAAAAGCTTCTACACCCGATGCAGACTGGTCGCGGTAGCTCAGTGTTAGAACCTTCGCTTCGTAACCAGAAGGTCATGAGTTTGAGACCTATTCGTGACATGACCGCGTCAAACCTAAGACGTAAGCGTAGGTAGTAATTGCTCCTTCGCCAAACGCTCGGCATTTAGATAAAAGAAAAGGCCAAGATAGCTAACAGTATTCAATCTCGTAATTCCTATAGAAAATACAAATCAGAGAGATGGGAAACACGGAGCCCTGGACATACCAGAGGTGGGATCGGGTGCCTGGGAGGAGTAAGAATCCCCTGTTGACCGCTCACACCCGCCGTGAGTCCTATAACTTGATCAGGTAATCGAGGTAATCTGCAGTCAGAATCAGTGTGCCAAAACGGCCTAACAATTGGTATGAAACACGCCAGACAGCATTTGATTTAATGGAAAGTTGTACTGGAAAATTAGATCGTTATAACGACCATATAATTTGCAAAATGCCGACTTTAGATGAGACTGTACAAACCCCTATAACATCAACATTTTTGTCAGTAGCTTGCCTCGATTTAAAAACTGATCATATGCAGAACAATCTGTCGCGAATCGAATCATTTGGAGGATATGAACACCATATGCAGGTGATAATGGAATATTGCCACATAGATAAGGGAAGTTGACTCTTGAAAATTCTAAAGAACTTTGATTTTGAAATCATTCTCGAATTAACAACATTAAAACGTATGATTTTACAACTCGTATGATTTTACAACTCTTTACACACCCATACCTCACGATAAATAAAAAGACTATACTTTTTGACATCATAGACAGTTTTTTTTGTGAACAAAAATGGTAAAAGGAAATATTCATATTTAGTTATCAGTCATCCAAAAAAAAAATATTTTGTTAAACACCACTCTGACTCCAAGTACTCTGAAGTTTGATATCAATAAGACGCTCCTCATTGACAATATCGTCGTAGTCTTTGGTGATCAGGTCTTCCAACAGTCTGTTGGAATTCCCATGGGCACGAACTGTACCCCTTTGTTAGCTGACCTTTTTTTTTATATTCTTATGAAGCAGAATTCATTCAAAAGCTTCTACACGAGAAGAAAAAACCTCTTGCTGTGGCATTCAACATTTAGATATATCGACGACGTTTTATCTATTAACATTGATCATTCATATGTCGATACGATATATAGTGAATTTGAAATGAAAGATACCACAGAATCTTCCTCATCTACTTCATACTTGGATATTTTTGGAAAATAGATCCTGGAGGCAAACTAACAACTCAACTTTATGACAAACGGGATGATTTCAATTTCCCCATCGTCAACTTCCCTTATTTATGTGGCAATATTCCATCATCATATGCATATGGTGTTTATATCGCTCAACTGATTCGATACACAAGAGCTTGTTCTGCTTATGATCAGTTTTTAAATCGAGGCGGGCTACTGACGAAGAAGTTGATGTTACAGGGGTTTGTACAGTCTCGTCTAAAGTCAGCATTTCGCAAATTTTATGGTCGTTATAACGATCTAGTTTGCCAGTACAACTTACCGTTAAGTCAAATGCTCATCGTGCTCCAAAATCGTTATGATTGCGAACAATATTTTACAAGATAAATACCACGCTATGTTGCGATATCCCACTATCTGTCACGATCTCTCTAGAGATAATGAAGTTAATGGTCAGTCGGGCTGTATATATGTCTGTCGGGGTCCAATCGTAGCTCAAACCGTGATCAACCTCGATCCTGATCGTGAAAGACATCGCAATCAGGATCGTATCCTATCACAGCATAGTGCATCGGTTCTTGATTAACGTGTCGTATCATACACGAACGGATGTACACATACACGATCGTCCCGAATCGGGGACCAGGATCGTGATGCTCGCTACAGATCGAGGTCCAATCGTGAGCTTGATCGTGAAAATCTTGTAAGAACGTATGTGATCGTATCTGAACGGGTGTTCATATCGCGGCAGATCGTGTCAACAGAAATTTATCTATCGTCACCTTACCGCATCAAAACACAGCAAATCGTAAAAGAACGTATCGACTCGCATCAACTCGTATCCAAAACTAGCATAAGGAGCTGAGAGTAGAATGTGGTCGATCGTCAGGAGGAATACATCGTCTTAATGTCAGACTTCCTTTTGAAGCATGTTTGTTTTACGTCCCATCGAGAATTTTTCACTTATATTGATATTGAGATGTCACTAGTTGTAGGTGAAATACCACAAATTTAGACCAATGCGTAGCGCTTAGGGCCGTAGCAATGGGGGTTCTTTAACGTGCCGCGACACGGGACCTCCGTTACGGAGCGAACGCTCTTCCACTGAGCTAACTCGAGCGGTGAATGAAAATATAAATATTAACAATGTATGTATTTTCCTTTTAAATTCAATGGACGAGTTTGGTAGCTCAGTAGGCTAATGTGTGAAGTGCTGATCTCTAGTGCTTGCTTTCGAATCTAGGGTTTTGATTTTTTCCACATTGCGTTTTGCTATAACTTCATTCTTTAAATAAATAAGATGAATTGAAAATCTTCAACTTCAAAATATCGTTGTATATATCCTCTATTGTGTATCCATATCAGGTTTTTGTGGTGTGTGATTTCAGGACATACCCGACGTTTCTCGATAATATATAACTTTTCATGACATTTTAGATATAGTGCTCCTTTAACTATTGTAAGGGGCGACTAAATAGAGTGGTCCTTCGGATGAGACCGCAAAAACTGAGGCCCCTTTTCACAGCAGGTTTGGCACAATAAAGATCCCGCCTTGTTCAAAGGCCGTAAACGGCGAGCATTGGCAGCCCTTCACAGGTGATGGTGGCGTCTCCATACGAGTGAAAGGTTCTCGAAAGTGACGTTAAACAATATACAACCAAATACAATCGCTAAAGATGTTGGCGCTTTAAAAAAATCCTTACTGTTGCGGCTTTCAGCACCTTGCAAGTATGTGGTCCATCACCTGACGATGGTGTCAATGTGAAAAAGCCTTGAAGAGATGTAAAACAACTCCCGTCTGTCATTCAGATAAAAATAAAGTATGTTTAAAGGAACAATGCTATGACGATTCAGATGCATAGAGTCTGAAAATAACGAGGTGTGAAATTTTAATGTACATGTAGTTGGCATTTTCCGTTTCAATAGGAGATACAATGTAACTTAATCTGGAAGGGCGAACAAGGCATCTTCTTCACACTCTGTAGAAAAGAGTTTTGTCACTTTGTAACAGAATCTTAATTTTATGAGTAATACTTTTTGAAGCATTTTGCTCTAGCATGATCAGCTGTTTTTTTTAGTATTATTATTAACATTCTGCCTCGTCTGTCGTTCAGATAAGAAAAAAGTTAATTAAGGTAAGTAATTGGGCATTGTCGGTGGATACGAAAACTGAGGGGAAGAAACTGGCCCGTGTCACACTGTGACACAAAAACTTTACATTGCAACAGTTTCGCGTTTGTTACTCATACTCAAAATATTTAGTTAACTACACATTGTAGTAGACATTTGTTAAGACTGTCATTTGCATTTAGATAAATGTAATTAGGAAAAATAAAAGGACATTGTAATTTTTTTTTTCGAGGATCCTCGGATTATAGCACCATATTGTTTCTCAGCATATTTTTGCAATAAATATTTGTTTTGTCCTTGGTATAATCACTTTCTGAATTTGTCACGAAGCTATTTGACCAATGTGTTAAGCCGAAGAAGAAAAAAAAAACTATGACAATTAAATATTTCAAAAAACATAATTAAAAGAATCTTATAGGAAAAAAAGATAAATGGCTCTTATGATATCGCATTAATTAAAATGTAGAATGTTATTCATTCTCTTATCAAAACTTGATGATCCAGTATATCTCTTAATTCTTTTTTTCCTTCATTTAAAAAGTTTTATATATTGATTCCTTTCATTACTACATTTTTGTTTTCGTCTTGAAAACTTAAATTCCGACAATTTTTCAATCAGATTTATTCTTATCACCGATCTGGCAATACTATATTAAACGTTATAAGTAAAATACTTCTCATAGTGTAGTTTGTGTACATATATATATATATATATATATATATATATATATATATGGGGCCCGTGGGATCCGGGGTGTTAGAATAGATCCTCAGATCCTCAGTACCCCTTGCTTGGCGTAAGAGGCAACTAAATGGGGCGGTTCTTTGGATGGGCCCCGTGGGATCCGGGGTGTTAGAATAGATCCTCAGATCCTCAGTACCCCTTGCTTGTCGTAAGAGGCGACTAAATGGGGCGGTTCTTTGGATGAGACCGCAAAAACCGAGGCCCCGTGTCACAGCAGGTGTGCACGATAAATATTCCTCCATGATCAAAGGCCCTGGATGAGACCGCAAAAACTGAGGACCCATGTCACAGCAGGTGTGGCACGATAAAGATTCCTCCATGATCAAAGGCCCTGAGCGCCGAGCATAGGCCTAAATTTTGCAGCTTTTCACCGGCAATGGTGACGTCTCCATATGAGTGAAAGATTCTCAAGCGGGACTTTAAACAATATATAATCAATCATATATAATTTCTTTTTTTTATCGCGGTAGCGTAGTGGTTAAAGCGTTCGCTTTGTAACCGGGAGGTCGTGAGTTCGAGCCCCGCTCGTGCCATGGCCGCGTCAAACCTAAGACGTTAACATGGGTAGCCATTGCCCCTTCGCCCTGAGTGCTAAGCGTAGGTCTAAATTTGTGCTACTTCACCTACAGTTGGTGACGTCTAAATATGAATGAAATATTCTCAACGGGACATAAAAGAAATAATCAATCAAACGTATCGCTTTTGTCTCTTCTGCGATCTAAATGAATATATGAAATTGACATATAAACTATATCCGTGCCATGGTGTGAGTGAGTGTGTGTTTGTGGTTTTACTTTAGATTTTGCTCACAAACTTGCTGAATCGATTTCTGTGATCCAGATGTACAATTGTCGTATCGTCCACGGTAAGGAAATCTACTTGCACGTGCTTTAAAACATAACCACAATTTACAATCAAATTAACCATATGCAATTAAATGTAGACCATATTTACAATTAGGCATAGACACTGACCTAGTTTCAAATTGTGTCAATTTGTGGACAGAAACATTTAAAGTAGTAACTTTATAGTATAGCTCAATGATCAACTGACCATATAAGAATGAACATACTATCAATTCATAGAATTTCATCTGATCAAGCCCTGGCGACAAAGAGAAATAACCACGCATCTTTAACGTTAAACATAATAGATCAAAATCAATAAAAAGGAACTTTAACCTACAACAGATTTATTTCTTTTCAACGTGTATATTTTCTCTGAAAACAATTAACGTCCTTCATAGGCACCATTTCTACCTTTGTGTCTGGTTCTCACGAGCACTGTTGCATGCTAATTAAAATTTTGTTTACTTTTATGAAAATAACATAAACATGCATAATGGTCATAAAATAATTTGGGTTATGGGCAAGGGAATTCAAACAAAAGGAAATTATAGAGATAGTTTGAATTAAATTTCAACAAAGGGGAGGAGGAGCTCCGTAACTTTGACCAAAGTTGAAGATCTGTACAGACCTTTTTTTAATTCCGGAATTTTCGAAGACCTAAATAGCTGTGACAATGTTATGCTGTTGATTCTTAAGCATAATAGTAATTAATAACAGCTGAGGTGAAAGGCGTTTAGAAGAAAATGATTGCAATTTCCGTCCTTTTTTTTTTGGGTCTTTTTTATAACAATATGTTTGATACAAAAATCGTTAGACATTAGAATTACCATGTTACGATCACGCTAGTTCCAAGAACATGCTCTATCACGATGAGAGTATTCTTCATTGTTTTCAGTATTTTGTGATGAATTTCCTTTTATAGGTTACGTAGCTTCTTGATAATAATGTAACCTTAAATATGATAATAATTAAAGCTATGATTACACAGGAACTGAATATTAAAATAATGAAAGAAAATTCAACGTCTGGAATAGGGTTTTATAGTATTAAGAAAGTCTTATAGTAGATCTATGCTGGTTTCAAACAGGATTTTGCTTTAGTATTTCTTCCAAGTAAAAAAGAAATAAGAAAAACACTTCAATAATTGCTAAAACTTCAATAATATAAGATAATGTATCATAACGTTATACATAAAATTGTACATGTGTGGATATGATATTCAATAAATTTGTCTGGTGGATGAAATGACATATCATATTTGTTAAAAATGGCTTTCAAGGGTACGACTTTATTTTGATATATTTCTTTGTTTTTTACGATTGATTCAAACATGAATTGTTTCTGTAAGAAATATATGATCATTTGTATCTGACAAGGACTGTGTCATCCCCGGGAGGCATTATCCTTACCACTGGACAACATTCATCGGAAGGCATCGTTTTTACGGTTGGTCACCATTGGACAACATCATCGTTACCATCGGAAGGCATCGATATCATCAGACGGCATCATCGTTATGTTTGCCCGGTATCAGGGAAAGCACCAGTATCATATGACGCATTTTAAAAGCAAATGTTGATGCAATATCCCGACTCTCTTGTTGTCATTGTGATTCGCAAATAGTCTTAACTGCTATGTGTTCGAGAGGACTTATTGTCATTCAAACACTTGGCGAACTGCAATAATCAAAATTTTAAAGTTCTAATTATTCATAACGATTGCCAAGACTGACAGTGCATTATTTTTGGATTTACAAGAAATTCTTTCTAACTAGACATTTTCGCTTTCCTATTTTACATGAAACGATAATTAATCTTATATATATTTTAAATTTTTTTAAAAGGCATAGATAAAAGTTTCTTATATATATATATATATATATATATATATATATATATATATATATATATTACATGAAAAAGTATTTAAAAAGAGAGTTGGATCATATTAAATCAAACAGGAATGTAGTAGAAAGTACTTGGGATTTGCCTTTAGATAAACGATAACGTACAATTTCCTCAGGTCAGGACCACATGTATCGTTATGCCTGGAGTACAGTCATTAATATGCTATGTTTTGGTTAGCCAATCATTATTTTAAACCACAGCAGATCCCTCAACTAACAATTAAAAAAAACATTAATAAAACCACACGTTAAAGATGAAGAAAATGTTAACTAGGTCAGCACTTAGAATAGTATTAAACAAATTATAAAAAGACAACTTTTTAAATATTTTTATAGTAAGATTTTTTTATTTTATTCATAAATTAACAATACTTTGGATAAACAATGAAGCAACAGCTGGATTTCGTTTGGGATAGTACATAAAGCTAAGCGAGATTCACCGTGAACGCTTTGAAGAGACGGAGACTAAAATTCACATATACACCAAGGTAGTCATAAAAGCACTATGAAATGTCTACAAACGAATTTCCTGCTATAAAGACACTGGTTGTGATGGAATCATACAGTTCTTTTTCTCGCAGTATTCTTTCCACTGGTGTCCAAAATTTGCACATATTTTGCAAAATACCTCACCTACATTGCGCACAATATTCACAAAAGGTTTAGGTCTGTCAATTTCAGCGGGTGTAACAATTGTTCTTATCGGTGGTGAAGTAGAAGTTGTAATCATTTCCGTGGAAGTCGTTGCTGTGCTTGTTATTGTGTTCGTATGTTTAGTAGTGGTGGCAAAGTTGTCCGTATTTGAAGGAGGGAACTGTGTTGTAGTTTTCCTTTGAGCTTTATGAAACACTAAGTAATTATTAAAGACTCTTAATATAAGACTCCCGCTAGGAGAGACTAACGACGTATCCACGTGTTGAGTAGGCATGTCTCTGTATAATTTCGTGGCGTTCTTGGAATTGTTCATGCTTTGGATTCCATTCATACCAACAGACTTCAACGGACGAACTGTTGGTAATTGGTTTATTTTGGGTTGGACAGTCTTTGGTGGCGCTTTATTGGCTTGGAATTTAACGGTAGGAAAAGCAGTGATTGAAAGAGCGAATATAGGAATTAATGTGGTAGGCAATTTAAATAATGGAATTACAGTGGTTGGTATCGTTGTAGTGGTAGACGCTTGACGGGGTGGTGTTGTAGTCGTAGACCCTGGCATGGCCGGTGGATTCTCGGGAAACGATTTCCGTTGCACAACGATGTTTTGTTGTCTGACCAAATTAAGATTCCGTGGAAAGTTACCTTGGAGAAATTGCATTAGACGTCCGACTTTCTCGTTTTGTCGATTTGACCAGAAAGGACGATTCAACCGGCTCAGTCGTAGATGAGGACTGATTCGCCGCGAGACGGGGATAGAAGAATGATTTCTCTTCACTCTCCCAGGACCATGTGGAGTAAACTCTGAAATAAAAGTAAATATTACAATTTCATTCCATAAAAATCAATGATTAAATTGATGTTTATTCGTAGTTATATTCATTCTAAGCATCTAGAATTACGTGTTTAATTGTATCTGTAAGGTGATGGCGAAAACGTAATAAATAACTGTGATATCTGCAAGTTTGAAATATTGCAGATTCATCTTAGTATTAGCATAGGTTATACTTGACTTTATACAATTTGTAACTGTAGAATATTAATAAATACAATCAATTAAAATCAACCAACGCAAACAAAGTCAGCGATATATGTGTTTGGAATAGACTGTAATTTTAATAATTTTTATTATTTATGCAGATAAGAATTCGAACTTTGAAGATAATAGATGTAAATTGTATTCTAACTACAATGTCCCAGGTGTTTTTGTTTCTGGTTTTTTTTAAATTCATGTATTATGACAAATGACAAAGAAATTTTGCAAAAAAAAAAACCCTCTTAAAATGATCCTTTAATCATGCGATCAATTATATGTTATTACAGACGTTTGTGCATTGTATCGATTCCGGAGCAAAGTTGAAATTTACTCACCGACTTCATCTCGGACTTGAACGTCGCCTCTAACCTTTATGTAATCAAGATGTAGAGGTAGTGTTCTACAAGAGCACTGCTTAAAGGCGATATAAATGAACACAATAACGCTTATGGAATTAAACTCCAATTTGAAATTCTTCATCGCAGTGTCTACAACAGTTGAGATGCAAAACACACACTATTATCTTGTAATTCCTAATGATGAAGGCTGGTAATGACTGAATAGGCGTACTATTGAGCTAACAATGATTTTCACACCGGTAACCACAATTTATAGAGCGAAATTGATAACATGTTGAATAATTAATGGTTCTATGGTTCATACTTACACTTCAAGGGTCATGACCTTTGTCATGCTAACAATATTTAGCATGGAACACGGCGACGAGTTTATGAATGATCGATTGTATTTACTAATTGCAACAATTCGTAACAATTAATAACCTGAGAGCGTGTTACAATTTAGCATCATTAGACTGGGCTGTTCTAGATTAATTGAGGCAGCATAAAAATGATATGTCTTATGAAAGAATTACTTTCTAGATGAAATATTTGCATATGTATTTTAAGAACACCAAGAACAGAAATAATAAGAAATTAAGTTAGAATATTTTTTCAACGTTATTTAAAAACACATCAATTGTATGTTGGTAAGCACTGAAATGTACAAATAATATCTATTGTTGCAGGTATAATCACGGACACTGAAAACAAAATTTTATCAGTCGCAAGCTAATTGGCAGTTATATAATTGATGTACCTGATCGATGTAATTCACATCCATGATTACCGATATTGGAATTTGCATCAATCAATCAATCAATCAATCAAACAATTTCAGACGGTCGTGGTTGCTGTGCTGTCAATCACTTGTGAATGTGATACTTAAATTTAAAAAAAAAACCAAACCACACTTCATTAACCCTCCACAAACCAATGCCGTGAAGCACGTCCCTACTCATTGCAATTTTTTTTCATGATATGATTCTGAAAATTAAAAAAAAAATGAATTCAATACAAATAATGTGCTATCAAGTTAATATAATTTTGATAAATCAAAGTTTGGGTTCAAATACAAAAAAATGTGCAATCAACTTAACACAATTGTGATAAATAAAAGTTTGAAGTAAATAAATGAATTCAGTACAAAATATGTGTAATTTAATTCTAATAAATTAGAGTTTGAAATTTACAAAATGGATTCAATGCACAATAAAAAAAAAATTAGATAAATAAATAAATAAAATCAAACAAAATGTAATAAAGTTAATATAATTCTGATAAATGAAAGTTAGAAATTGGGGACTGACTATTTTGACACGCATATTGAAGGGGGGGATACACTGAATGCTGGATAAGCTCTGTGACGGTACGATTTGTACTGTGCGACAAGCGTGGGGTGATGATTTACGTAAAAACATATCATCACTCTTTAATAACCACAACAACACACTGTTGTATTCAGCGAGATGGTATTGTCGTGTAAAGATAAAATAATACAGAAAAATAATGATGAGCGCCGATCAAAGTTTTTCGTTCGATGCCATAAATCATTTCCAGAATAGTTTTTTTTTGCTGTAAAATAATTATTAGAAGATGAAAATTGCGTATCAATTAACTTTCAATATATTTGAATGAATGGTAAATAATTAAGTGTGGAATGTCAATTCCTGAATTGTTTATAATTAGAAAGAAAATGTAAAACACGACTATCCCGGACAATTTGTATTGTTCGCATCCGTGGTTATTTGTTTTTATTGCTTTTCACTGTTATTTAAATACAGGTTACTTTATGATCAGAAAGACAGTTAACTAATATATTCATTTGAAAAATTAAATAAACAAGAAATTAGTCAGGGAAAATTAAAGCATTGTATTAATAATTGAATTGCCTTTCAAATCCAGTTCTATTGATGATGAACAAGGGTAATTTGTAATATCTAATAAGTCTTGATATGTAATTCGGGGGAGAATCTTTATCTATCATGTCTTTAGATCTAAGTATTTGACATAGTTATTTATCCTATTGGTCTTCCTCAGCATGAGGAAATACAGCATATTCTTATTCTTATTTGATATTAGTACATTGGTATAAATTGGTGAGTATAATGATGTTTTGCTCACTGCACATTATAAAAGTCTAAAAATAATTATCTTGGAAAATTTAAAAATGCAACAAAAAGAAGAAGACTCCATCCCACCCTCCGGAAATATATACAATGATATAATATAACATAGTATAGTAAAATATAATATGATTAGCCGAATAGAGTCTGACATATTAAATACATTACACCTCAGCAGCGGACGCATTTTCGACAGCTGTAAATATATTTTAAATAGCCTCTACTTGACGGTTTTTTGACAAACATCTTCGAGGAAAATTTATTTGCAGTTCAGTGGCATATAGATATAAAAAGACGAAGAAACGGGAATCAATCATAACAGATCTTTGATGTGAAATATTTTGAATGACATCGGGCTCAAGAAGGGTCACCGTTTTAACAGTGTAGAATTGTTTTAATGCGCTGCGTTGTCTTTAGATACGTCTCTAAGTTTTTATAGTATGTTGATATTTATTTAATTAATCATGTCTGATGCAATTTTAATTTGACGTGTGTGATGGTCTCCGTATGTTGTTCTTTAAGGACGAATTTTTGCAAATCTAATCTCAAATCATCGAGCCCAGCACACAGATAAAAAATTACTTATTTTGCAATGCGCAACAGAAGGCGTGTTTGGAAATATATTGGATATTAATGGGATTTAACAAACCTAAGGATTGGCAGAGGAAGGTGATTGGTGTTTTCGGAGAATTTGTATTGACTTCTAACTGGCTAAGAAAACCAGCTGCATCCTAAGTCAATGCCTGGTAGTCAATGCCTGGTAGTCAATGCCTGGTAGAATTAACCATACCAGTACAATTCTCAACTGTATTAAGTACAAGTCGCCATGTCTGCATGGTACACATGCTGAAACATTGGTTCCCAAAATGTATTTTCAATTTTTGGAAGTGATCAGACTGTTTCAGAATTAAATATGTCTTTTGAATTTGTCGAACGATTTATGTATGACAACAAGCCTCGACTTAGTGCATTCATCAATCACGTGACCCCTGTAAGGTTGCTGCTCACATAGGGTAACCGATTTAAATTCTTGAATGGTGGGTGTAACTCTGATGCTGTTTAATTAAGTGTGTGTTACTTCCACTAATGAGATGGATGACGTTTATGAAAATTTATGTATTCAAGACTATAGGAGTTTTGTAATGTTTGTGTGGGCTGAGAATAAATAAAGCTGATGCTGTCATATAGACAGCGATGTCCACACCCTTCTGCTTTTATTCTCTGAACGAAACGATAGTTTATTCAAGGAGCACATAACGGTAGACGTATTGTACAAAATTCATCATTATCATCATCATCATAGTAATAATAATGATGATGATAATGAGACCCCTTAGTAAAAAATGGGAAACATTCAAAAATAAATTATCTTTTGTACTTATATGTATCTATGAATATTGCGGGGGCATCAAATGGGTCTGTAAATGCACCAATATTACCACATCAAGTTATACCTCAGCTTATTTATTTTAAATCACTCGTAATTGCGTCACTCATTAATAGTAAAAATGTTTAACATGGTTTCATATGATATTTGTATTTAGATTCCGCTGTTCTGAGTCTTTGGTCAATTTTCGGGAGCTTTCAATTTGGCAATTTGGAGAGCATTCCGTGTGCATTCAACCAGAATGATCACAGTATGTAACGAATGGATAAATGGATAAATAACATGAATACATAAAATGGCTAAAAATATAGCCATACTTTTAAAATTAGCACAATTAAAAGACATAAAGGTGATGAATTAAAAACAAATTACGTTGTTGTTAATTTTTGAGTACTGAGAGTTACAACCGTTGAAGGTGGTATAATGTCTTGGAGACAGATAAATCATTCCATAAATATTTAAAGACATTTAGAGGTATTCACTTCTTGCTTTTCGTACATAAAAAAAATTTCGTGTACGTCTTGTCTTCACTATGTACACAAATAGCCTGTTGTTAAAATTAGTTTCCTATAAATGTTAGAGTTGGACAACAACATCCATCTACGTTCTCTAAACAATTCAGAAGAAGGTTCATAAAAAGTCTTTTGTATTTAAAGCAATCCTAGCTGCACCTTTCTATAATTCATACCGCTTATCAGTCTCTTCTTTATACTTCATTTTGCTCCAAATTGCACAGCAAAAGTATTTGAAATGGTGGAAAATAATAATCAAGTATACAGTCATTTCAAATTAGCTTTATACTCAGAAATTGATGAAAACGCGAAAATAACAAACTGTGATCTATCCCAGCAATCCTGTATGGGCCCCTGGATATACCAGAGGTGGGATCTGGTGGCTAGGGGGAGTACGCATCGCCTGATGACCTGTCACACCCGCCGTGAGCCATATATCTTGATCAGGTAAACGGAGTAATTCACAGTTAGAATCAGCGTGCCAAGAACGGTTTAACAATTCGTATAAAACATGTCATACAGCATCTGATTCACTGAAAGGTCGTAATAACACCATAAAATTTCCACAATACTGACTTTGAATGAGTCTGTTGATACCTTGTAACCTTGTAACCTTTGTCAGTGGCCTGCCTCCATTAAAAAACTGATCATACACAGAACAAGTTCTTACGTATCGAATCAGTTGAGAGATATAAACTTCATATGCAGGTGATAATGGGATATTGCTACATAAAAATGACAAGTTGACAACGATGGGGAAGTTGAAATCATTCCGTTTGTCATAACGTTGAGATGTTAGTTTGCCGCTAACATCTATCTTTAATAAAATATCTATGTAGGAGGCATGTTTGGAGGAATCCATTGTGTCTTTTATTTCGAGTTCACTGGAATATCGACATATGTTATTGATAGAGGAAACGTCGTCGATATATATCTAAATGCAAGAAATTGTTCCTTCTCATTTGGAATCTTTTGAAGAAATTCTGCCTCGTAAGAATATAAAACAGGTATGATAACAAAGGAGCACAATTCGTGCACAAGGGAATCCCAGCAGACTGCTGGAAGACTCTATTAAAAATAAAAAAACCAAAAAAAATAACGTCAATGAGGATCTCCAGTATATTTTAATTTCAAATGCAGGATACTTGTGCAAGGAATCAAAGCGGTGTTTAACAAAGTATTTTGTATGATTGATCACTAGATATCAATTGCAACATATGAAGCACAGTTGAGTGTATCCTTACCTGTGTCATCCATGTAACTTCCATCACTGAATGATATATGCAATAATCGTTATTAGGAATTGAATAGGAATTATCGAAAAACAAAAAACCAATTAAGGCCTTTTATTTCTTTCTTTTCTTTTTTTTTTTTCAAATTAAAAAAAAACAACCCAGATATATGTCAATAGGTATTCAGAGCGAAAGCTGTAAAAGTTTGAATAATTAAATGTAATTTATATATTGATTAGAGGAAAAAATAAACAGAGAGTGAACAAGGCTTTATTTCAACTTGATTGATTTTATTGGCTAAACAATGAAATAATTAATGGAACTTCAGAGGTAAATAATTATTATGAGTGAAAGATTCTTGAGCGGGACGTTAAACAATATATAATCAATCAATTTACATAATGGAAATATTAGTTCATAAAGTTCACAGTGATATTTACAAAATGTATATGAAATAGCCAGTATGTAGCAAGAGTTTGTGAAATAAATTTGACACACATAAATGCATACATTTAATGGATTTAGGACTGAAATCAACAGTGGGTTTGAAAAGGGATTAATTCCGATGAAGAATTGTTATTGGAACTCCATATATAGTTTAAAGGGTGTAGGATTCTAACTTTGTGATAGATATATTTATTGTTGTTTTCCGCCACACTCAACAATGTTTCAGTTAAATGATAGCGTCCAGTTATTGGTGGGGGAGAGAACCCATATATAATGTACCCGGGAAGAAACCACCGACCTTCCGAAAGGAAACGTTGTGATAGAATGGTTGCGTTTAAGTAAATTCACTCCCACAGTACTATAAATTTTAAAATATAAAATGTAAAGCACCAATTTTTCAATGATTTCAATTTCTCCATTGTAAACTTCCCTTATCGATGTAGTAATATTCCATTATCACCTGCATATAATGTTTATATCTCCAAACCGATTTGATACGCAAGAGCTTGTTTTTCATGAACTCAGTTTTTAAATCGAGGCAGGCTACTGACAAAAAAACTAATATTACAGGGTTTCAACAGTGTTTAAAGTCAGCATTTCACAAATTACATGGTCCATATAACGATCTAGTTTGCCAGTACAATCTTCCATTAGGTCAATGTTGTCTGACGTGTTTCATACCAATTGTTAGGCCGTTCTTGGCACATTAATTCTGACTGAGGATTACTCCGTTTACTTGATCAAGATACAGGGCTCACGGAGGGTATCACCGATCGACAGGGGATGATTACTCTTTTCAGGCACCTGATCGTACCTCTGGTATGTCCAGGGGTTCGTGTTTATCCATCTGTTTTATTTGTATTTTCTATGGGAATTATGAGTTTGAATACTGTTCGTTGCCTTAGCCTTTTCATCATCCTGTTTGTCGACCTATTTTCCTGAATGAGTCACCAGGTTACAAAGGGGGAAAGCAGGTTGGCTTCCTTTTAACTATACACATACATCTGTAGTGATGAAATGTGCATGGGTAGAATGTTAAAAAACCGAGGACACCCCCCCCCCCCCCAATGTTTAAAGATGTTTCTTCAAATCCGATGATTTATCAAAGAAGTAAAATATACAATTTCACGTAACTCTGACTTCATCAATGAAGACATGGAGAAGAAATGTGTATCATTAGATTAGCTGCATGAAAAGGCTAAGGTAACGAATAGTACTCAATCTCGCAATTCCTATAGAAAATACAGAGCAGAGTGTTGTGGGATGATAGCTTATAATGAACTTCTGTTTTTTTCGAGGTAGTATTACTTCGTTAAGGTTGTGCATTTCACCAGGGTGCACTGCTATGAATGGAAAGTAAAGGGTAAATAATTTGTGGATATGTCGAAAACTTTCAAATTTACATTATATATTAAGTGAAAAAAGAATGCAGTTTCAAGAGAAAGTCATATGGGGGGAATTTAAAACTCCTGTAAGAATCGAACATATATGGTGCGAATGGATTGATTGATTGTTTGTTTGTTTTTTTTCCGCCACACTTAACGATTTTTCAGTGATCTGGTGGCGTCCAGTTTTTGTAGGTGGAGGAGAGAACCCAGATCCAATGTACCCGGGAAGAGACCATTGACCTTCCGAAAGTAAACTGGCAAACGTTCTCACATATATCGGCGCGAGCGAGAATCGAACCCACGCCGACTAGAGGTGAGAGGCCGTGCGATTTTGAGCGCATTGCTTTAACCACTCCACCACAACAAACATACAATCATAATCTTAAATTCAGAAGCACATAAAATGTGATATTAGTAAAATATTTCGAAATGTTTTTCTTTATTTTCTTTCTGGAATTTCGTCGTGTTTACCCTATTCTTAATTTGGTATTCTTTATAGGAATTAAGAGATTGACTGATCTTCATTGTTCTTTATCGTCACCTTTTTGTACTCACAAATATCTTTTCTAGTACGAAAATAATCTCTATAGAATAACAAAAACTTTCCTAAGGTGAAAATGACTCCAAAACACTTAATTACATTTTTCTGCGCATGGTATTTGTAAACAATTCCAGGAAAACACCACCATTTGAGCACTGTAAACGTGGAATAATCACAGACGATGTGGTTGGATCTTTGAAGTCTGTAAAATTATTCAGAGATTAGATCTATGATGCTACTGAAAGGCATTTGTAAGTTAAATAACACGTTAACAGTCATTAACAGCCATGTATGTGTAACAATGCATATACTAATTACTTTGTAAATCAAAACTCTATTTTTTTATGGGTTTTATTTCAAATAATGAAAATTACTATTCTTTCTTTTTTGATCTGCTTTGCAAATGAAGAAAAACGAATTAATTTAAGTTACTGAGTCATTCGCCTACAGGTGCTTTATACCGGGTCTTTAACTGATCAAAGTACTGCAAGCACTAAAATGCGCCAAACTGGTGAATTCTGACATTTACGTGAAATATGGCTTTACTTTAACAAGGTGTAATACGAGTAGTTTACCACAGTTCTAAATTTGAAATCCTTCACAACCTTCTTGGTCAGTTCGAGTTGAGGTACTAATATTCCTTCCATTCCGTTCAAACCGGTCAGTATTTCGTTCTCAAGCCAAGAACAACATGGTACCAAATCCGGAGTGGAAGAAGACAAAATTATGTGTTAATGAAAAGAAGTGTGTAGTAGGGATTTTTTTACAGAAGGAATTTCAAATAATATGCTTAGTGTAAAAGCGCTTAATTTTTATTTTGAAATGAAATATGCATTTCGCAAATTCTGTGGTCGTTATAACGGTCTAGTTTGCCATTACAACCTGTCATTGGGTCAAATGCTTACTGACGTGTTTCATAACAATTTTTAGACCGTTCTTGGCACACTGACTCTGAGACGGAATATTCCATTTATCTGATCACGATATAGGCTCGCGACGGATGTGACCGGTCAACAGGAGATGATTACTCCTCTTAGGCTTCTGGTCCCACCCCTGGTATATCCAAGGGTCCCAACTCTCTATTTTGTATTCCTTATAGCAGTTATGAGATTGATCACTGTCATTGTTCGTTATCTTCACCTTCCATTGACTTGCTTGTTGAAATTGTTTGAAAATCAGAATGTATTATTTACTTGTTATAATCGGCAACTGTTGTTGTCTTGCAGTGCAGGTATGAAATGATAAGGTTTGAGATGTTATAGCAACGGTGCACTGGCTTTCGGATAAATGGACATTTGATCCAGCCTCTGGTAAAATTGGCTTCCTTGATATCCCCTTCTGCGTTTTCAAAATTTTGATATGTAAGAAAATTTTTGTAATGATTTATAATGATGATAATAATAAATAACTCCCTATAGTAAAGTGCAGGAGTTGCTTGAAAATCAACGGAAATGCCAGTAAGCATTTTGTCACTTCCGCTCAGCGCCTGAAATGACAAATGCATTGTACCAAAAAGCAATTAAAACTGATTTCTTTTACCAGCAACGGTTAGAATTATAAGACCCGCGTCGAAATATTTCTGTCATTTTAATTTGATTAACCACATTCATCATTTGTAAGTTACCGTGATTTTTCTTCAGACTCCATGTATCAAAAAAGAGATATATTACTTCACACTTTAATTTTATGATATACCATCTTGGAACGAAACGACAAACATAACTAAAACGTTTAATTGCTGTTTGCAAAATTCTTAAATCTAAGCGTTACATATATATATATATATATATATATATATATATATATATATATTCAGCCTTTATGATAAGTACATGTGTAGGTGACAAGATATTGTGCTATTCAAATTCTATTTTGATAACATTTCCTTGCAATGTCGACCAAATGATTCATTAACAGTAAATCAAATTTTAGAAATTAGTCAGAATTTATTCAAAGGCTTTTACATGAGAAGAAAAAAATGTTGCTGTGACCTTCAACTCGACATTGACGGCGATTTATCTGTTAACAGTATTTACCTTTATTTCTATGTTGATTAGAGAACTCGAAATAAAAGTCGCCACACTGTCTTTCATACCTGCTTCACGTTTGGAAATTTGTTGAACTTAGACATTAATGACAAACTAACAGCTCAACTGCCTCCAGCTTCTCCAGAGTCAATTTGCCATATTTATGTAAGCAATACTACATAATCACTATCATATAGTGTCAGTATCTCTCAAATGAGTCGATACTGACAAATAAGTTTTCACTAGTCTTGTTCAAAGTCCACATGTACCAAATTCTATGATCGTTATATTTATCTAATATTGTAATTAATTGTCATTATGTCGAATTGATGAGATTGATCATTATCAGTTATCGCCACTTTCTCAATTGAAATTACTCCCCTTTAGTAAATTGGCTGCAACGAGGGAAATACACCTTTGTAATTCTGAAACTAGGGTTTTTTTTTACTTCATTTAGACCCTTACCATTTATCTGAGTTATATTGCCAATATTTCAAAATGTTTAATTGTTTAAATGTTTAATTGCAGATGCTTCTCACTAAGAAAACACTCAGAAAAAAAAATAAAATTTTAGAAATCGTCTTATTTAGTAATTTAGTTTGATTGGCAAACCTGTTCAACATTTCTTGATGGTGAGACTATTTTGTAATGTTTTAAGCTTGATTGTGTCATTGCCTCATTAAATTTCAGTGTATCTGGTACAGGACAATATCTAGGAGCCAATTTTTATCTCTCCGTAAAGTCGATAGAGATTTACATTCTAAGATAGGGTGGTATTCGCCGGCTAGTTTACCAGTATTACAGGGTATGTTATTTCTATCAATTACTGGAATTCCATACCATCTATACTTATTTCTGTGGGCAAATGGTGGTTTGTTGTTTTGAATTTAACAAGAAGTTTCAAAACTGTTTTCAAAAGAATGCTTAAATATTTTTCAAAGCCAAAGTTCAGCTTAATTTTTATTAAAGACTTGGATCTTTGACGAATCATCTATTAGTAAAATAGTCAAATGACCTTGCGAACTCTCTGAAAACTAGTAAAAAGTCACTAAAGCAGGATGTGTTTTCTTTTTTAGTTCCAACTATAATCCTCACATTCTATAGACATGTAACATCGTTTTTCAAAGTGAAGGAACAGGAGATAATTTCACATTTTTCGAAAAATCTTGTCAAAAAGTAAACAAATTAAAATTAAATAAATAGGATAGAAAATCTTCAATCTGTTTTGCGCAAATTTCTAAAACCTATATCGTGGGGATTCATCTTTACAATACTTTGATAAAGAATTTTGTTTACTTCGAATACGAAAATGACGGAAAAGGAATATTGTCAAAATTAGTTCGGAACGGGAAGTCCTATCACCTCTAATTTCACCTACCTGCATTACATATATGCTATTGTCAAATGTCCTACAAATTGACGGAAATTATCCATTACTGACCGAGCTCGGACAAACTTTGTCTGCCTTTTGTGACATGGCATTTTGTTTCGTTTGATCTGTCCTGCATTGTTTTTTTTTTTAGATATGTGATGCAGCTTTGACATAATCTAATCAAGAAATCATTTCGCGTTACGCACTGCAGAATCTTAGGTATAGTAGTTTAACTCCAGGCCTCAATATTGTATCTGTATGCATACCGAAAATTTGAGTTGAGCTGCTAATATCAATGATCGATTTCAGTACATTTCATAATTAATATGTAATCTGAAAATACTTAACTATGTAAATATAAACATGAACTTTCTTAATAAACGTTTCCCTAAAACATAAAAGTGTCGTTGAAAGTAAGAAAATACACAGGATTTGACATAAAGGTACTGGACAAAATATCCTCATTGTTGAAAATTTATTCTGGAAAGAGTGTGTCAAAACAGAGTGGAACTGGTGCATTGTTACTCATGCTATTCACGGTCATAAAATACATGAAAATGTGAACAATGACCAATCTTATATCTCCTGTCAATAATTAGGAGTGGGGTAAACAAGGAACTCTGAATATACCATAGGTGAGACCAGGTGCTTGGGAGAGTAAGCATCGCCTGTTGACCGGTCACACCCGCTTGATCAGACACATTAAATAAACCGTAGTCAAAATCAGCGTACCAAAAACGGCCTAACAATTGGCATGAAACACATCAGACAGCATTTGACCCAATGACAGGTTGTATTACAAAGTAGATCGTTATAACGACCATATAATTTGCGAAATGCTAACTTTAAACAAGACTGTTGAAACCCTGTAACATCAATTTGCTTGTCAGTAGCCTACCTCGATTTAAAAACTGATCATACGGTATCCGTAATCAGTGCTGATCTGTATAATGCACACAGACGTTTTCGACGCTAAACATTCATATGAGGGAAGTGACTCCACTTGGGGTTATCGTTCGTTATTTTACATTGGAGGATCTAGTACTCCTCCACGTTAATAGCACATTCAGGATATAGCCATCAGACCCAAGGAATCTGGCTGATTTCAAAGTATCAAAGATAATTTTTTATGTTATCTCTTCACTCGAAAAACACGCGTTAACTTGTCCCTCATAAATGTTAATGAATTATCCATAAATATCTTAGGTCATTTCTGCAATTATGTATACCTCTTTTATGGGTAAAATTAAACACTCAAGATTAGCACTAATATGATTTATTGCTAAAAGACTTAAAATCTTTGACATTTGTTTGGGCTAAAACTTTAATGTTCTGTCAAAAAATGTGATATTTATGGAACATTCAGTACCTGGCACTTAATTACGGCTTCTGTTAAATCTTTTTTCTTATATTTCACGTTATTTGCATAACTGTCTTCCATATAAGATCCGAAGACGTACAGCTCTATGCTGTTTGTTTGTTGAATTTCGGCTCGCCTATCTCTTTGGCGTCGGTTGCAATAATAGAAGACAATAACTGACTAGGTAATGAAACTACTAATTGACTGAGGTTACACCGTGGACCTGTTTTCTAAGAAATGTGATTTATAGTTTCATTAATTATATATTTAATTATGACACTAGTTTATAAATTAAAGAATAATACTTTTTTTTTCATATTGTACTGTTGATGAGACTAAGGATATAAAACATATATAAATATATAAAAAATTAAGACTTTTATTTGTTTATTATCATATGGTATATTTCATTCGGTAACTCTAAAGGATTGCAGGAAGAACTGGATACGAACGGTACGAGATAATGTGGACCAATACCGAAAATCGATAGCGATACGAAAAATATGAAGAGACAATTAATCTATCTATCTATCTATCTCTTTCTATTTCTATCTATCTATCTATCTATCTATCTATCTATCTATCACACAACGAAATAAATTCAACTCAGATAATCGTTTTACGGACGTAGGAAAATTACCCTAATATTTTTCTTCTCACAAATTATTCAATTTTTGTGGGTTTATTGTACTGAAATTGCATTAGGAGGTGACACATCCACTAAGTGTTTGAGTAATTAGACTAAATGTATTTGAATTACAAATCACATTGTATGACCTTGATTGATACTTTTTATGAATGAACGTACAGGAAATCTCAATGATTCATTCCTTCGACGGAGTGTATATTTTCTTGTCGAAATCGTGTTGGTTTAAGAACAGTGAACTGTGTATAGATTTTCGTTCTACTTAAAATGATGGATAACAGTTGTCTCATCCTAAATAATAAACATACCTTTCTGCTTATCAAGGATGTTCTTATCTAGTGCATTTTGAATCAACTCGGAAATATAATTTCATGACCTAATAGCATGTAAAAACGTAAATTCAATGATCTGTGATCAATTTCATAAATACTATAAAGAATGCAAAAATTGAGAGTTGGGCAAACACGGACCCCTGGAAACACTAGAGGTAGGATCAAGTGCCTAGGAGGAGTAAGCATCCTCTGTTGACATTTCATAACCACCGTGAGCCCTATATCTTGATAAGATAAACGGATTAATCCGCATTCCAAATCAGTATGTAAAAAATCAGTGTGTAAAGGAAGTCCAAAATAATCGATATGAAACACCGCAGACATCATTTCACTTAGTGACAGGGTGTATTGACAAATGAAATCATTATAACGACCATAAAATTGGCAAAAGGCTGACTTTAAACGAGAATGTTGAAACCTGTGGTATCCACGTATTTGTTAGTAGTCTGCCTGCTTTAAACTTTATTTTACACAGAAGATGCTTATCGAATGGAGTGAGAGACATGAACACTATATGAAGTTGAATGGAATAGACGAAAGTTATTCTAACCAGTACTGTGTGGTGTAGATAAAATCACATTGGTAAACATTATCAAACTTTTAAACAATTGATGAGTGTTTTAATACATGTATATGTATGTCGCAGTGATCAGCCATGCACTTCTTCTATTATCACAGATGTTACACAACAAATATTCAACAGGTCTACGTCACATGACAGGGGAATTGTGAGCACATTGTATGCTGTAGATGTTTCATATGTAAGTGTGTTTAGAAAGGTATGCTATAGCGACATCCTTATAAGTCAAAGGAATGATTCCTCGTTAGATTTTTGTTTTTTGTTTGTTTGTTTGTTTATAGCCGCCTGAGCAATTTTTCAGCTATCCGGCGGCTGTTCCTCGTTAGAAGCAGTGGGTTAACAGTTAACATTGAAATAGTGTAGTTAGTGTCACCATGCAGGGAATAACCATGGTAAACGAAAATTCCAGAAAAATTCTGTATAATTTCTTGCCGAACGGCATTATGAATTACTTGTAATATATTCGATTCTTGTTGGAAGTATCTGCTAATTAGATTTTCAGAGTCGAAATGGATAATCAATCTGTTTGAACTATGAGAAGGGGTTTGTGCCAATTTCTGGAAGCCTTTACGATGTTGGAATTTATTGTTCATTTGGCCTTTAAACGAGAAAACGACAGATAAACATATTGACATACAAGATTGAGGACAAACCAGTCGGTACTTGAAAACCAGTGCAGGAAACGCAGTCAGAAAAATACGGGATGATAACGCATTGGTGATGGGTATTAAGTTTGAGATTTGTAAAACTAGCTACACGACATGAGTTGAAAAAAGGCCGTGTTCTTGAATGCGATTACAAGTCGAAGCAATTCTGTATGAATTATCTAGAAGTATCTTCCAGGATACAAATTTTGTAACAAGTCTAGATTAAAGCAGTTTTATGTCGTATGCAATGCAATATAACGTTATAGAGGACAAAGAAAATTAAGAAAAAGTTATAGGAGGACCAAAACGGCATTTATAGAAGCAGCAGTGGAACAGAAAATTAGCAGAAACCCCGTAACTGAAGACTCTATTTCATTCAATTACCGTTCATCAAACTTTTCCTCATAACTAGCTATAATTTCAATTGCTACATCAGGCAAAAAGGCACTAAAAACATCAAATACTATCAGAAGAAAGCAAAAATTACATAAACAAACACGGAACATTGAGTAAAAGGTACTCGGGACATTTTGTAACGATTCTAGGCATAGCTTTAGATTTGTATACATTTCCATCTTGTCTTTTAGCGGTAAGCATTCTATAGCTCAGCATTGGATGGAATTCATCTTGAATAGTTAGGTGTCACTTGCAGTATTTTGCAATGTCTATGTGCACTAAATGCAAAATGGTAATTATTTCTTAATGGGATTCAGTATTAAAATTACATTAATAATTATGCAAAAGAGCACTTAAAGATGAATTATTTGTACATATTTGAAAAAAAAAATTCCTCCAAGATTAGATTATCGAAATAACATGTTGGGAACATTGCATTATATAAATGCTCCATGACCTTAAATGTACCTAAGAAAGGTCCCTGGAAAAGAAGTGAAATTCCAAGTACTTGAAATTAGATCGAAAAGATGTAATTTTCTTCCTTCCTTTGTAAGTGAGAGTACCTTACATCAGACTGAGAAGGCACCTAGTCCCATCTTTGGTAAATCTAGGGGTCCGTGTTTGCCCTACGTTTAATTTTATGTTCCCCATAGAAGTTTTGAAGTTGATCACTGTTCGTTATCTTCACTTTCCACGTGCTGACGGACACTCTGTGCCGGAAAATATTCTTCTTTGAACAAAAACGTTAACAATGCAGTACTGGCTGACACGTCGACCAGAATAAAAAGATGCCACTTTGTGACGTCTATTAGGGGCACATGCTCTAACAGAATGGCTGGTATCCCTCGGATTATCCTGCAAGATATAAAAAATTTGTTATATATACATTCGTCAAATAGCCAGGTCTTTGCTGCAGAAATGAATAGTCATCTACCGAACTCAACGATTGCAATGTTTTATTAAGAAATAGTTTTTATGATTCCCTTTTGCACCCCATGTTCTCCATCACAAAATGCTCTGTCAAAACTCGTAAAACCTGTGATAGCTAGGAATTAATTTATCAGTAATCTCACCAGGCGTAGTTTCTATACCAAATCACTTGAAAACTTGAACCTTAAACCTTTTTAACAGTGTCTACACAACTGAGTGCAACCTTTGTGGACCGATGTAAGTCCATGAGAGTCAGGTTCTAGGACACACAATATCAGCAACTCAGCTTTAAGTACCCTTTTCATAGACAAGAGAAGATAACTGGACTCTGGGCACTACATTTCCATATGGGTGCAACGACAACGTATACAATGAGGAAATAACGTAATTGTGATTGGCCAATTTCCAAATACACAAAGACGTAAATACAGTCATGGACATCGTTCGTGTACATTTGTTACAAATGTTACACTTTATTCACTTTTACCATACGTCAACAGACAATTTGGTCCACATCATATTCGTACAAAACAGTACTCTGTCCTATTAAGAGTTTAGAATACGTTATTTGAAAAAAACCAAAGCTAACCATGTTTTTCAATTCCAGAATACAGACTGAATCCTTTAAGTATGGATGTTGCCCATCATAGTCTCTTTTACCACCGAGGGTTATGGTTGATGAGATAATCCTCCTGGATCAAGCTATCATTTCTATCAACTTAATTTACTGACAAAGGAATAGATGCCGTCAACATAAGTAAAATTCTTCGTCATAATAAAAGTTCAAGTCTACACCCTGTATTTCCTACAAATTTACTTGTACTATTGTATCCATGTTTTAATTGTAAAGAACCTTTACAGTGCCTAGGTATTGACCATCTTATATATAATCCACCTAAGTCTTCTTTTCTTCATATTCTCACAATTACGAATTTTCTTTGTTTGTAGGGCTCATTATCACAATTGTATTCAAACGAACTACGCATAAATTCCACATTATGTAATCCTACTTATATTTCAACTTCCCTTTCAAAAGATGATTTTTTTTCTTCAAAATCCTGCTTTAGGTTTATACACATTTAATTCTAGTTAATGGGACGAATGAATATGAATCATCGTACCTAAACTGAATTCCTAAAGTTAAAAATCCTAACAAACATAGATACATTTCTGGATCCAGTAAATGTTCTACCAAGCCCGTATCGTTGCTTCTTACGAAAATATTCACTGCCGCTGCTACTGTGAAGGAGAAACTTCAAACTATTCTACCGCTAAAAGAATTGCTAGAGGTGATGTAATTGTAAATCAAATGAGGATTCAAATCTTTTCTAAAGATCTTTTCTCAAATGAACAACATCAAAACGTATGACTTATCAACACTTCACATTCCTTACGATAAATGAGAGACTAGATAGGGTCCGTGTGTGCCCATCTCTCTGATTTGTACTTTCTACAGGAATTAGGAATTTGAATACTGTTAGTTATCTTGGCCTTTTCAATTTTTGACATCATAGACTATAGTCTTGATCACTGAAGACGCTTCTTCAATGAAAATGGACAAAGGAAATATTCACATCTATTGACCAGTCATTCAGAAAACAATATCTTGTTAACCGCCACTCTGATTTTACACACAATTACTCTGAGGTTGATATTAAAAAGATGCGGGGGTTCCTCATTGGCAATATATTCGTGGTTTTTGGTGATCAAGTCTTCCAACAGTGTTAGAAGTCCCATGGGAATTATGCTTCTTTGTTAGATGACCTGTTTTTATATTCTTATGAAGCAGAATTCATTTGAAAGCTTCCATATGAGAAGAAAAAATTCTTGATATGGCCTTCAATTCGAGTTTTCCACATTTGCTTTGTACTTAGATATTCTAATGAAAATAGATGCTGGCGGGAAACTAACAACTCAACGTTATGACAAACGGGATAATTTCAATAATTCCCTTCGCTATGTGGCAGTATTCCATCATCACCTGCATATAATGATTATATCTCTCAACTGATTCGATACACAAGAGATTGTTCTACATATGATTATTTTTTAAATTGTTTGCCAGTACAACTTTTCATTAGGTCAAATGCTCACTGATGTGTTTCATACCAATTGTTAGGCCGTTCTTGACACAATGATTCTGACTACGGATTACTCCGTTTATATGATCGGGATATAGAGATCACGGCAGGTGTGACCTGTTGAAAGGGGGTGGTTTGTCCTCCTAAACACCTGATTCCACCCCTGGTATGTCCAAGAGTTCGTGTTTGACCATGTCTCTAATTTGTATTTTTGAGATGAACTAGAACGGGGGAGTTTTGTTGCAACACATATGGTCTTTGATCTATGAATGTGTGTAAATTCAAACAAAACCGAAATATCTGTTTCCTAACCATGATTCAGTTAACAACATGAAATCAATGTTATTTGACTGTCTATAATCAATTAATAGATTATGTTCTTCAAATACTTGCGTTTTAAACAAAATGTTAGTTAATCGTTTTACTGATTTTGTTCACTGATCCGAGACTTTCCATGACATTTACTTGTACAAATTCTTTTGTCTTCAAATTTATTAAGGAGTCGTTCCATGAATTTTTGTAATAATGGAAAATTTAATGAAAAATCAGGTAAATCATGCCACTATCTCCAATTTGGAGATGATTTTCATTCTATAACATGAATTAATGCTCTATGTGATTTGCACAAAGATTTTTTTAATATTAAGTTTTGTTTAAAAGCGAACACGGTAAAATGTGTTATTTAATGTTTTCAAATTAATTTGTAAATCCGGAAAATCTTCTAGTTTAATCAGAAAAGTTAATGAGTATGTTCTGATTAATTTAAAATAAGGTACACCTATCTCATTCTTATTTTGTCCTTTTAAGTTGAGAATAATGTATACTATGTACGTAAATCCATTTTTGTACCTTATGTACCATTCACGTGGTTTTGTGTGAATACGCTGAAACTGGGAATTAGTCAACAAAACTTTATTTCATTCACAAAAAAAAAAAAAAAAGAAAAAGAAAAATTATGAAAACAAAACTGAATATAAAAAAGAAAACAAATCACCAAATTGAAAGAGCAATATCAATCAACTATACTGCACGCAGAAAAGAAACCCGTCCTCTATAATGCCTTATTGTATATACGTGCGAATCTGCACGTGGCGTACACCTCTATTTCGATTGTATTAAGTAACCTCAGACTTGTACGTCCAGTGAATCAGGTGTATCTAGTTACCCAGATATTGAATATTTTATTCATGTTCAGAAATTACGGAGTTCGATATAGTTACAAATTTAATGAATTAAGGAACATATTACAGAACACAGAATTTGGTACAGCTACAAATTCACTGAATTAAAGAACATTTTCAATTACAATAGACTTAGAAACAGTTATAAATTTATTTAATAAGGGGCAATTTAAAAAATCACAAAGTTTGATACGGTTACAAATTTATTGAATTAAGTATCGTATTTAAAAAAAAAAATCATAGAATTAGATACAGTTACAAATGTTTTGAATAGGAACATACCAAAAACAAAAATAAATAAAAAAAGAGAACAAGATAAAATAAAAAATATAATGATATAATAAAATAAAAGAATCACAGAATTAGATAGAGTTACAAATTTACTGAATTAAGAAACATATTTGAAAAAAAATCACAGATTTAGATACAATTACAAATTTATTGAATTAAGGACGATAACATTTGAGTAGGGTAATGTTACATTTGATGAAGTTATCAAACTTAAGAAAAACTATCCCAAAGACATCAGGATAATAGCAAACAATATAAAGCTACAATTTACCAGGAAACGTGGCGATTTATAAAAAATTGTTTCCCATTAGACGGGAATTGGTTAAAATTTCAAATTTAAGCTAAAGAATTTCAAATTATCTGTAAGCCAAGACTAATATGATAAGACTGTTATGCTCACCTTACTATTGTAAACAATTACTTTCTGTCTTTCTAAATCACTTTATTCGTCTTTAAGTATTTGTGACCTTTAAATTTACAGTCAGCATGAAGATTACATGAAACCTCTGTATGTATTACTCGTAATAAACATAGATAATTTAGTGCGATATCTATGTTTTTACAAATTCAAACTTCCGAAACATGCATATGTTACATTCAGGAGTAGAGAAATATCTTAAAACTTTATGATGTTTATCAATAGAAAGCATCCCCTCTGGTTAAAGAATGGAATTGCTCCGACAAATATAGATAAATAATAAATTGATTATTTAAGACTGAAGTCACGATAGCTTTTTTTGGAAATTGTCATCTACATTTCAAATCAATTCATCTGTAGCCTTTTTAACATCGACTACCGGGAACAGTGACATTTTGAACTTTGTTTACAAATGAAATGTCTAATTATTACGCACACTACGATTTTATCTATATAGCGAATGACACAGGTCGTAAAAGTCGGACGGTGCAGGCCGCAGAAATGTCCGACATCATTTTTCGGCATTAGACGGTGTCATCCTCATCTCAGATTCGAACTTTAGTTGACGAGAATCGAGACAGAGAGACGATTGTTAACAAGCCATAAATCTGTCTCGTGATTTTCAACGGATTATGTCACTAGCTGTCGGTAAAACGTCAAATTCATATTTTGGGACCTAAACTTTAATGAATATGATTTTCCAGATACAGTTATAAAATTGGTTAAAAAAAGATAATTTAAAGTACAGTAATTAAGATGTTCTACTTTGTAGTTTGGTGTAATTATTTCTCCAGTCAACACAATACTGGGACCTTTGCTTCTTAAGCATGACGGAAAAGAGCAATTTAATCACTGTATTCATCGTGATACTTCTGCAGGTGAACTACAATCTACAATGTAGCGTTTGATACGGTTTGGAAATTTGGATTATGGCATAAATTACTGAAAAATAGGATCAGGGGAAAATGTCGCAATAACATTAAAAATATGTACGAAGGTATCAAGTCTATGGTTAATCTAAATAGTGCAACTACAGATTGCTTTAATTGTAATATTGGGGTTCGCCAAGGGGAAAATTTGTCACCTTTTCTATTTTCGTTATATATCAATGATCTGAAACAATTTTTGCTAGATAAAAAATATTGTTGGTTTAGAAAGTGTAACAGGTCTACTAGAAGACGAATTATATGTATATCTGAAACTTTTTATTCTGTTATACGCTGACAATACTGTTATAATGGCCGAAACAATATAGATTTACAAAATGCTTTAAACAGTTTTTATTTGGAATGTTTACAATGGAAATTGAATGTCAATGTTAGCAAAACCAAGATTTTAATTTTTTCAAAAGGTAGAATGCCAAATAAGACATTCTATTACAATGGTATTGCCATAGAAATTGTAAAAGAATTTAAATATGTAGGAATAATATTTTCTTGGCCAGGCTCTTTCTGTAAAGCAAGAGAACATTCATGTGAACAAGCACAAAAAGTAATGTATGGAGTTTTGAATAAGAAAATATAATTCAATTTACCTATCGAATCCCAGTTTGATCTTTATGATAGAATTGTTGTTCCAGTTTTAACATATGGTTGTGAAATCTGGGGTTATAAAAATCTAGAAATGATTGAGCGTGTATATTTAAAATGTTTGAAACATATTTGTCATTTAAAGAGTAGTACACCCTATTATATGGTGTATGGCGAAACTGGCCGTTTTCCATTATATATAACAATCTTTATAAGAATGATTTCTTTCTGGACTAAGCTTTTGACATGTACAGAAAACAAAATAGTATGTATTAGCAATTCCTGGATAAATTCATAAAATCCTGTCTCTTTGTGGGGTCTCAAAGAGAAAAATTCTTTAGACAAACTTTTACAATTGCTATTGTTAAATAAGGTCTGAGTGATCAATTTATTCAAAAATGGGAACGTGACATTAACAACTCACCAAAAGGTCAAATATACCGAATCTTTAATTCCCACTTTGGTTGTGAAAAATATCTTGAAAATTTACCTGCTAAACTAAGATAAACATTTATCAAATTCAGAACCTCAAATCACTGACTCCCAATAGAAACGGGCAGATGGGCAAATATTCCCTTATGTCAACGATTTTGTACACTTTGTAATGCAGGCCAAATTGCAGACGAGTTCCATTACATTTTATAATGCAAATCACTGTGTACCATAAGAAAACAATTTTTACACTCAAGTTATTGTACAAATCCAAATGTAATTAAATTTTCTGAAATAATGTCAACCTCAAGTATTAAAAAATTGAGAAACCTCTGTATATTTATAATAAAAATATACGATTTAGTCTGTCCTTCATAACTCATGCCTACTTATCTGCATATCGTATATATCTATGTATGTGTATATATGTGTGTATATAGAGCCTGTGGATCTTGGTGATCAGGTCTTCCAACAGTCTGTTGGAATTCCCAGGGGCACGAATTGTGCTCCGTTGGTAGCTGATCTATTTTTATATTCTTACGAAGCAGAATTCATTCAAAATGTTCTACACGAGAAGAAAAAAATCTCTTGACGTTTTGTCTATTAACAATGATCATTTTCATTCATATGTCGATTCGATATATCCCAGTGAACTTGAAATAAAAGACACCACAGAGTCTTCCACTTCTACTTCTTACTTAGATATTTTACTTAAAATAGATGCTGGCGGCAAACTAACAACTCAACTTTATGACAAACAGGATGATTTCAATTTCTCCATTGTCAACTTCCCTTATTTATGTGGCAATATCCCATCACCACCTGCATATAGTGTTTATAACTCTCAACGGATTCTTTACGCAAGAGCTTGTTCTGCTTATGATCAGTTTTTAAATCGAGGCAGACTACTGACAAAGAAGTTGATGTTATGGGGGCTTGTACAATCTCGTCTAAAGTCAGCATTTCGCAAATTTTATGATCGTTATAACGATCTAGTTTGCCAGTACAACTTACCATTAAGTCAAATGCTGTCTGATGTGTTTCATACCAATTGTTAGGCCGTTCTTGACACACTGATTCTGAATACGAATTGATCCGTTTACCTGATCGGAATATAGGGCTCATGGCGGGTGTGACCGGTCGACAGGGAATGTTTACTCCTCCTACGCACCTAATCCCACCTCTGGTGTGACCAGGTGTCCGTGTTTGCCCATTTTTCTGATTTGTATTTTCTGTAGGAATTACGAGATTGAATACTGTTAGTTATCTTAGTATTTCGTATATATATATATATATATATATATATATATATATATATATATATATATATGTGTGTGTGTGTGTGTGTGTGTGTGTGTGTGTGTGTGTTTACCTGTTTCCTCCTTTCCTTTTTTTCCCTCTAGACTTTATATGATTACATTTATTTTTTTCCATTGTAATATATTGACCTAATGTACCATTAATTAATGGTGTAAGTGAATAAAGAAACTTTTAGATACGTGTGGCAGAATGATGTGTATACAAAAATAATTATATATAAAATGGGGAGTCAGGAAAATAATGAAGGTTGTCTGGGACCACTCTGAAATCTCCAAAGAGTTCAACACACAGCTCTGATGGGGACTCAAGCGTCGAAGCTCCATGCATTTTCTGGGATTTAGCATGTACTGTATTGCTAAGATTTTTTCAAGGAATGTCTTGACCTGGTGACGGTCAAAGTGACGAAACTCTCGGAACCTTCCGGGTGTTATCGAATATTATCATATATGGCAGTGGATGTTGTCTTGCTTAGAGATATTGTAATGACAACTTTTGGCGATTCAGATAACAAAAATCACATGAATTGGTGTGAGTTCAGACTGCGAAGCCCTCCTCCTGAAAAGCGTATGGTTTCAGCATACTCGTATATTGAATGGTTGGGATTTTCTTTTGCTTGGCTAAAGATATATTGCAGCCATTTTTCAACGATTCAGAGTGCAAGATCACGCCTGCACTGCTCTATTCATAGCAACAATTCCACGGTATACATGATGTATATGTGAAAAATGAAGATAACGAACAGAGATCAACATCCTTTGAAGAATACAAAATTAAGATTTGGACAAACACGAACCCATGGACATACCAGAGGTGGGATCAAGTGTCTAGGGGGAGTAAGCATTCCTTTTTGACCGGTCAAACTTGCCGGGAGCTCCATATCTTGATCAGGTAAACGGAAAATTCCGAAATCAAAGTTAGTATCTAAAGAGCAGTCAATAGTTGGTATGAAACACGTCAGCATTTAACCCAGGTAGTACTGGCACACTGGACCGTAGGGTTTGCAAAATGCTGACTTTTAAACGAGACTGTTGAAACCCCAGTTCTCTGTAACATCAACTTATTTGTCAGTAGCCTTCATTGAATTAAAAATTGAACATATGTAAAACTTGCTCTTGCGTATCGAATCAGTTGAAAGACATAAGCACCATACATAGACGCTTATGGAATATAACTACATACTCACAAAATGGGAAGGTAATGATAGTTTATCAATAGATTGTTTATGCTTTTCAAGTCAGTGTTTCGTGGAAGCAAACAACTTATAATAAAAGAAAATTCATGGTTGTTGTTCACATGTGACATCAAAGCCTTCTGGAAATCAAGATCATCTGTCTAGTTTCTCTTGTAAGGATGGTCACAATGTATTTAATGCATAGGACAATGCCTCCTTGGAAACGACCTCACACCAATGAGCGTAAATGGCATGCTACAGAAAACGAGTTTCTACAATGTTAAAAGATGGAAATTCATCCTTAATGTTTGTATTTCAAACTAAGCAGAATACGTCACAACGGCAGGGAAACATGGTGTGATATTTTGATATACATCTATTTTCTTTAGAGGAATTTCAATTTCATGAAATTGGCATCTTCCCAACATTACACCGGAGACACATTCATAATCTAAAACCAAATTCAAAGTCTATGTCGGAAGATGAAAATGTGCGTTTGAGTACATTTACTTCTTTCAATTTCTTTTTCTACTCGTATAATGTGATAAATCAGTGAATAACATTACTGCATTCCAATAATCTCCTCGTTGAACTTCCGGTAATTTAAATTAAGTCTTATAAATCTATGAACCAGAGAATATATTTGAAATACATTTAACCTGCTTACAAATATTTCACATTAAACACATACAAATCAAATTTATCTCAGATTCACTCCAAAATAACTCAGCTCATAATAATAATAACTTGGTTACAAAAATACTCCAGAAATATCTATTTATTCTGCCGTCAATCAGAACTTTTATAATAGGGAATTGTTTGTTAATAAGAATTAGATTCAATTAGCTATCTTAATTTTTTTTACTTCAAAAGTAATATATCTTCTTCATAAATCACACAGTAGTCAATATAGAAAACATTATGATTGATAGAAAAATGTCAAAATTACAAATTGGTCAGGAGAAAAATGCTGCCGTCTTCTTTCATTGGTATTCCACAACAAGATAATGCACGATAGGAATCTTCATAACACAGTGCCTCTTTTGAATGTTTTTTTAACCAACAGAAAGACATGAACATTGTTTGAGATTAATTACAAATCTAGATCCAACAGTATTTGTTTCAGGTTAAACAAAAGTTCAAAATTTGGCGACTGCGGCATCTAATGAAGTTTGTTAAGTGTGTCACAGAACGAAAAGACGAATTAAAATATGTGCAATTTACTTTAGTGACGGATTGGAATCATGAACCCCAAATAAATCCACATTTTTTTTAATCAATTCATTAATAAGATGAAAAATGTATGAATGTTATTATTAGCTCGACCATTTATGTTCTTGCGTATTATTTCAGATAAGATTGTAATAGATATATCACATGAACGTTTACCTGCATAAGAGTTATTAACTCATTAATTTTCATTTTCTGTTCTGCATGGCTGATAGAATTTCTACAACAAAGTAAACGTCGCTATCAAATGACACTATGGAATATCATGGAGGGTTTATTCTTTCGAATTTCATCTAAACCTTGATAGTACCTTTGGCATTGGAGGGAAATGCCAAACCATTGCTTCCCCCACTTTTAACATATGTTGAGTAAATTTAGGAAGATGTAAGTTATCTGTATATATTTCATTGCATTAGACAAATAAACAGAAAATTATGATAAAGGTATAAACAACAAGGTCCTCACCTGTATTATATACTTATCATACATATCACACCTTGACAACAAAAATGAAGATTAGAAATTTAATGCAACACACAACAGGATATAGGTGTTTTCTTAAAGTCATTCAAACAAGACTGCGGCACAAATCATAGTATTGATTAGCGTTATCGTCACCTTTTTCAGTATTCTAAAAAATTTATCTGTTTCTTTTTATAGAATACGGAAACTCTTGTGGCAGTGTAGAGGATGCATGCATTTTATGGCTATTTTTTTTAATTACAGAATGTATTGTTGTGCAAGGTACAGATTAATTAATGTCTTATTGAAAATTTCAAATGTACCAGTAATTGATAAGGACTGTTTTTATGAGGGAATAAGAACTTGTCTAATGATATAAATGTACAAAGTTTCATACCAGTGCATAAGTTCATCAAATAATCTGGAATATCTTGAAAATGCTTCATAATTTACAAATGTGTATGACCCACTCTACCCCTGGGGGGCCATGATTTTCTCAATTAATTGACAGAAAAGTGGAGGAATCTGTGCGTTGATAGGTTCATTTTGTATAAGGCACAATAAGATACAATTCATTCAACAGGATATAGGAAATAAAATACAATAATGGAGGTATTGAAAACATCAACAATATCATTAAATTGGTCCAAATACAAGTATAAAAAATTCCATTAAATTACAACAGATGCATGCATAATAAATCATGAAATTGCAACAAATACAGCCATACAAAAATTACAAATTATACAGCCATCAAAAACCTACTAAAAACAACAGATACAGCCGCCATCAAAAACCTATTAAAAACAACAGATACAGCCATCAAATAAATATCAATAATTTAATAAATAAAAACAGATATAAGATTTGAGAAAAACAACAGCATTCATGACAACAAATATAAATACTGCAAAACATTCAATGACAACAAATATTAATACTGCAAACCATTCAATGACAACAAATCGTTGTGAACAATCACTTGCTGTTTTTAAACAAAAGCTAAAAACACATCTTTTTAAACTTGTTTTTGATTTATAATGTATCCAGTTATTTTCTGTTTTAACAAAAATGATAATACAAAAAAAAAAAAAAAAAAAAAAAAAAAAAAAAATATTACTAATACCTCCCATTTCGACTTTAGATGATTATTGTTTTTGTGACCTTTCAATTTATATAATCGTTTTTATATTGCCCTTGTTTTACATGTTAAGCGCTTTAGAGTAATTATATAATTAGATAAGGCGCTATATAAAAATAGCATAATAATAATAATAATAACAAATATAACAACAACATTAAATGACAACAAATATAAATACTGCAAACCATTCAATGACAACAAATATAACAACAACATTAAATGACAACAAATATAAATAGTGCAAAACATTCAATGACAACAAATATAACAACAACATTAAATAACAACAAATATAAATAGTGCAAAACATTCAATGACAACAAATATAAATACTGCAAAACATTCAAAGACAATAAATATAAATACGGCAAAACATTCAATGACAACAAATATAACAACAACATTAAATGACAACAAATATAAATACTGCAAAACATTCAATGACAACAAATATACATACTGCAAAACATTCAATGACAACAAATATAAATACGACAAAACATTAAATGACAACAAATATAACAACAACATTAAATGACAACAAATATAAATACTGCAAACCTTTCAATGACAACAAATATAAATACTGCAAACCATTCAATGACAACAAATATAAATACTGCAAAACATTCAATGACAACAAATATAAATACTGCAAAACATTCAATGACAACAAATGCAAGTGCAATATCAAGTTGTCCAGATTCAAATGTTAATTACCACAGACAGAAGCAATGAAAACATTAAATTACCACAGACAGAAGCAATGAAAACATTAAATTATCACAGACAGAAGCAATGAAAACATTAAATTATCACAGACAGAAGCAATGAAAACATTAAATTATCACAGACAGAAGCAATGAAAACATTAAATTATCACAGACAGAAACAATGAAAACATTTAATTACCACAGACAGAAGCAATGAAAACATTAAATTATCACAGACAGAAGCAATGAAAACATTAAATTATCACAGACAGAAGCAATGAAAACATTAAATTATCACAGACAAAAGCAATGAAAACATTAAATTACCACAGACAGAAGCAATGAAAACATTAAATTATCACAGACAAAAGCAATGAAAACATTAAATTATCACAGACGGAAGCAATGAAAACATTAAATTATCACAGACAGAAGCAATGAAAACATTAAATTGTCACAGACAGAAGCAATGAAAACATTAAATTATCACAGACAGAAGCAATGAAAACATTAAATTATCACAGACAGAAGCAATGAAAACATTTAATTACCACAGACAGAAGCAATGAAAACATTAAATTATCACAGATAAAAGCAATGAAAACATTAAATTACCACAGACAGAAGCAATGAAAACATTAAATTATCACAGACAGAAGCAATGAAAACATTAAATTACCACAGACAGAAGCAATGAAAACATTAAATTACCACAGACAGAAGCAATGAAAACATTAAATTATCACAGACGGAAGCAATGAAAACATTAAATTACCACAGACAGAAGCAATGAAAACATTAAATTACCACAGACAGAAGCAATGAAAACATTAAATTACCGCAGATACACATACTGGGGAAAAAAATAAATTACAGCACATAATTAAATTTTTACGATAGTTGTAAAACTACGAAGAATTGCACACGGTGACTCTGGGTTTCCGCCTATTTCTTCTACTCTTATATTTCAAAAAAGTTTTGCCATTTTGATAATGAGACTTTTCTTTAATGAAAAGTAGAATTCATTAGTAATTAATTATTGACTTTAATAACAGAGTTAATTATTTAATGGCTCTTAAATACAACTCATTTTGATTAGTGATAGAAAAATTTATTCTCTGAAATCAGGATTTAAAACGTCATATAATTTAAAATGCGTATCAATATAAACAAATAACCGTTTTTAAATTTTGTCAAATTACATTATATCATTGAGTAAAATATGGCTAATCTTCATTTTATGTAGTTTAACCACATTTGCAACTAATCAAAGCGTGAACATTTTCGCCGCAGTAATGTGGTCTGTGTCACAATCAATTACTTGTATATATCCTTTAATGACCTTTGATATATTTAGATTCTTGTAAATAATTTGATCCTGTTTGAAGCCCATTTTCTCATTTTTTGTACCGGTCAGCTAATTTGTCGTAATAGACTCTACCTGGGTTATTCCACCCGATTTGAAAGGGCTTATATCAGTGGCGTAGCTAGCCTCGAAGTGAAGTTAACGCACAGTGACAAATTCAGAATAGGCTGGGGGTCTTAAGGCCCCTAGTGGGTCCAGGGCACGGCCCCGGAAGCTCATGGTTTTGAGGCTTTTTAGGTTACATTTATGGGTTGTTCTAGCTATAAAATCATGCACAATAAAATGAAAAATTAACAATCACTATTTGTTGTTGTCAAATTGATGTGTACGCTCGGGCGTTTTGGCGTCAATGGCAGCTACACCACTGTATATAAACCCAGTTCAATTCTAGACAAGATTGTTTTTCCAGAGTCTAGATCCGAGTTACACACAGGTATCATATTGAATGTAAATCGATGTGGTAATCACATCTCCAGACGGGGTAATTTACTTCAGAACATCGCTTTCGCTTACTGTAGATTTTTTTTTGCCTTATTGAAACTTTAATATTCCATAAATTTACGAACCATTCGTTCTCACGTGTACACGACAAATCTGCGGCCACTCTCTGGAACAACTTGCCCAGATATTTGAGAGATAAACAATCCATGTGGACTTTTAAGAAATCTCTCAAAACACACCTTTTTAGACTTGCATACGGAAATATTTAACTCACTTTTACCATGCATGAATTACTTTTAAAACTCATTTCTATTATTGTTCTTTTAAGTTATGTGTATTTCTTTTTACATGTATCGGTCATATTAAAAAAAAACCAAAAAAAAAAAACCAAACAAAAAACCCCAAAAAACCTATGTATGTATGTGTGCGTATGCAAGTGTATGTATATATGCGATGTGTGTGTGTGTGGTGTTTTAGTGTGCTATATTAGTCTTTTTTGTAGTTAGCGTAACTAAATATAATTTGTGTTTTAAAATACCCCATTTAGTCCTTTTCTTAATTTCTCTATGTTATATGTATGTTTGGCGATATATTAATTGTGTATGTTGTAAAGCGCTTAGAGTAATATTTATAATGTTAGATAATGCGCTATATAAATGCCTTGTAATAATAATAATAATAATACATAGCTTAGTTAAGTCGTAATCACCGGAATTTGATGTCTGTATGTGTGCAATGTATATGAAATACAGGCACGTTTTCTTTTCAATACTGAATGGTATTATGTACAGTAGTGCTGCTGTTAGTATGTTTTGCCGTTTGGTACGGTGTTTAGATGCTTAGAGTGACGACACAACACTCGGTTTATAATTGTGTGTGGTTCAATGCCAGGGACATTGTTACTGTGTGCTTATGTAAGCTTTATTGTTCTAGGTTCTGGACGTAGATTCCTATTTATAATGCCAGGACGAGGCTGCGGACATTAACCTATACCAGTATGGGTCAGCTACGGACGAGACTGCCGACATTAACCTATACCAGTATGGGTCAGCTACGGACGAGACTGCCGACATTAACCTATACCAGTATGGGTCAGCTACGGACGAGACTATCGACATTAACCTATACCAGTATGTGTTAATTACGGACGAGGCTGCCGACATTAACCTTTACCAGTATGGGTCAGCTACGGACGAGACTCCCGACATTAAACTATGCCAGTATGGGTCAGTTTCGGATGAGACTTCGAGTACTTGCCTACTAACTAGTTCTCAGCAAAGGAAGGATCTGTATCGCGGGCTGTCTCCGTGTGTTGCACTGGTGTGTTGCACTGATGTGCTGCGCTGGTGTGCAGCACTGGTGTGTTGCGCTGGTGTGTTGCGCTGGAGTTCTGAAACGGCTTAACAGCATTTGACGTGGAACGAGAGTTTGATTCCTTCACGGTCTATCAAATATGGACAATTAAACACTACACTTTATCTATGTTATATATATATTGGTATGTTGTAAATATCTGTATATATATATATATTCTTTGTATTTTCTGATCATAGGCGAGACGGGGTCATTCATGACAGTCTGTAAACATATGTTCCCCTCGTGAAACAATTAAACAGGTGCAAGTTTGTTACATGACAATTTATAGACACCTGTAAAAAGACATTTGTGTTTCGGGAGGGGTGGGTGGGTGGGTGTTAAAATATTTTCCGATTTCCATTGATTTAGTGAAATACGTGATATTAACCCAAATTATAGAGTTATCTCTCGATTTTGCCAAATATATCAACTTTTGTGAAAATTCATATACATATTGAGATCTATATTGATATAAAATCATTTAAAAATGACAACTTTTAAAAATGGACCAGGAAGTAGGCGGGGAAACAATGCTCTCTAAGCTTTGATGTATTTTGAGGCAGCACGTCTATTATTTTTTTATCTTGTCCTTATATGTCGAATGATAAAACTTTGGTTTTGAAAATTCAGTTTAGAAATTGTATGATTATGGCAGCGTTTTATTTACATATCTTAACACACTAAACAAAGCTGTGGAAACTGGGTTTATTTTCATTAAGGAACAACTACATCGTTTTGATTTATATATATATATATATATATATATATATATATATATATATATATATGAAAATAATATTAATATTTGTATTTATCTGCCAACTATACAACAAACACTGCACCATTTTTTAGTTCACAACATGCGAAGTAATCGAAATGCTACGTTTACAATGATTTAGTTGATAATGTTTGTTTATGGTGTTACTTGGAAAAACCAAAATTTTATATAAAAAGTGCATTTCTAAAATAAGGCTTTCCTCTCATAATTTGTTAATTAAAACAAGAAGACATATAAATATCCCGAGAAACAAAAGGTGTTTAAACCATGTACTACTGACATCTGTTATGAAGTATCAACAATGTCTAAGAACTAGGAAAGTTTATAAATAAGGCCCTTGTTCCAAGAAAGGACATACGTGTGCGATACATGTATAGAGACATTTTACTTGTCATTCTCCAGTCCAGAAAAAAAAATCAATATCATGATTCAAAGATTTTTAAAACAATTATTTACAGTTAATATAGAAATGAAATTCACTCTTACAGTAATCAAAGTTTGTAAAGCAGCATTCGTTGCTTGGTCATCGCTGAGCTGAATATAACGCTGTTGAAATCGGCCGTTAATTCCAGTCCCCAGTAATGTTATATCCAATGTAATTCTGCAGAGTGCGTCTTACCACAAACTTTACAGTCTATTTATATTATAAAATTCTACTGCTAAAAGTACACGGGGCAGGTAAACAGGTTTATTACGTCACTTTTATATTGAACTCTTCTAAACAACATCATAAAAACTTCCGTAGGCTTAAAACTAGGTCTTATGTGTCAATAAACAATATCGAGTACATTTGTATAACACAACACTTCTCCGTTAAAAAGTATGAAAACATTGAAAACTTAATTCTCCAAAATTCAAAACGTTAATGTATAAAACTAGGTCACATGTGACAATAAAAAAGAAAACATGGAATACATATTTAGTACACAATAATGACGATAGGTGTTATACATCTCAATGATTTTAAATTACTGACCGTTCGTTTTAACTACGTTATAAACAGTGTGTATAAAATGAGTGGAATGTATATATGTAATATAAACCATAAATCAATTTATTATAATATCATATTATCTAAAGTCTATGAGTGGACGAGTGTTGTCACGTGATTCTACTATAAAAGAATTATAACATAAGTATTTCCTAACCTAGATTATTATAGACCTGACTCTACTCAAAATGAAAAGTTAATAAACCCTGTTCTACTAAAATTAGATTCTTTCCTGTCTGTAATGACTGCAATGTTTAGTAGAATGGGATTTATCAACTTTTTATTTTTAGTATAGTCAGGTCTGTAATAATTTATTTTAGGTAACATTGAATGAATTTCCAATGCCCGTGTTCTATAACTGTTCAAACATATCTATTCATTATGGTATAGCATAGTGCCAATTTGAGACAGTGAATAAGCTTTATGCACACATCTAGTGATTTTTTACTTTATATTTGTAGTGCTATACCTGTAACATCATGTTCAAGTCAATTAATATTATTTACTGTTATAACCTCGTGTTGTATAAGTGTTAGGTTAATAAATAGGCCAGTAATAATAAATTATCATAAAACAATTATATCCTTCTGATATCGAAATCATTACAACATACTTACAAATGTTGACCGGGATAGTGAGCCCCTGAGGGGTAAACTATTGCCTGAAATGAAAAAGGGCAATATTTAGGCCCCGAGGGGCTGTATAATTACTGTACTTTTTAATACGGCATGGGGAAAACAGCCCCTCATTGATTGTTTAGGGACATAAAATTATAAAGACACTACATTACTGAATCCACAAAAAAAAAAAACAAAAAAAAAAAAAACCAAAAAAAAAACCAAACAAACAAACAAAAAAAACAACACAACCCCCCCCCCAAAAAAAACCAAAAAAAACCCCCCAAAAACAAAAAAAAAACAACAACAAAAAACCAAAAATTAAAAATCAACATTATCTCATCATCTTTACTTTAATATGCCCTGAAACTGATGTTTTATACTTATTTAGCATATGTATTGTATCTTATGTTTATATCATTTTATTTCAATGTTTTATTTGTTTTATGTACTGTAAAGCACCTTTGAGCATACAAATGTATGAAAAGGGTGCTATATAAATATGGTATTATTATTATTATTATTATTAATATAGCAATGATTACTGCCCTCAAGTTTGCCATTAGTAGCATCCGCCCCGGGGTTTACAAATTACACCCCCCCCACTCCTAACGATATTACACTGTCATACAAGTCCCATACACGGCGAACATAAAAATCAATTCAACATTAAGCACAATTGGTTGTGTACGGCATCCAATACTAAATTTACACAGTACAAAGTGATTAACTATTAAAACACAATTAAATTGTAAACAAAGGAAACACGAATCAAGGTTAACTCCGCTTTGAGGTGTGAAGCTTGTAGTTCTCTGTCTTCATTGGTTTTGCGTCTCCTTTGGTTTGCCTCTGTTTCCTTGCCTGTACAATACACTCATTGTTGGCGGATCGTTAAAATGTTTCAAGAAAGTATCAGCGTAAAGAAAAATAGTTTGTAACAAATGACTTTTAGCAAAAGATGAATGTAAGCATTGTATGCACAGGCAAATTTATATTTCTAAAATTCAGCTAATTACAATGAAGTTTTCTGGATAACATGCAACGAATTTAATCAGCCTTAAAAGAGAATTGAAAAATAGGTACCAAAATTTAATATTTTGCAGGTTTCACAACCTACTATATTTCAATATGATACCTAAGAAATTTCTAACAGACTTGTAGATTGATAGATAAATATTTAAAAAGAAAAACAAAAAACAAACAAAAAAAAAAAAAGCAAAAAAAAAAAAAAAAAAGAAAAAAAAAAAAGCGGACAACAGGATATTCGCATTCCTCAGCCCCGGAAGGATAGAATCGTAGAGAAGGTCGATGTCAGCGACAAACTTTACTGAGATTGTTATTTTATATTTTCATGAGATGAGAATAAATTTCCCCTCGAAATCTTACTGCTCTTTTTAATTTCATCCTGGTACAAACGTGTAACCTTTTTCTTTAAAAAAAAATTGTAGGAAGTTTTGTGCAAAAAATACATAATACGAGGACTGAAGACATCCTCGTATTCCTAGGAAGATTTAGTAATGAATAAGCCTTGCCTCTATAGATTTATATTTCATGCATGACAAATGACTTCCTCGGGTCAGTCTCGTGTCTGATCACATCTGTAAGCAATATGGCCTTGGCAATGTATCGGGTCAACAGTCAAATTCCTGTAATTAGCTAGGCATTATGCAAATAGAGCTGACTTGAGCTGATTTAAAATCAAGGTCTCTTTACACTAAAAACAGGATATTCAAATAGGGTTCTATATGCTTATTTTTGGCATGTAAGATTATCAGAATGTGACCTTTTGGATATTTATCGACTAAGAATGTCCATTAAACAAACGTCAACTTGATGCGGAGTTTTCTAACACATTATATATTTAGGAAATGTAAAATGACAAGATAATTATACACAGATGTCTTGAGACTTTTATTTGTAAAACTTTACATTTTTGTCTCTGCGCTAGTCATTCCTACTCTTATCAGTAAACTGTATCAATAGTAGATTAACAAAAAAATAATCTTATCAGTCTGCGTACAATTATCGTGTTTCTTTTTGTTTTGTGTGTGTGTGTGTGTGTTTGTGTGTTTGTGTGTGTCTGTGAGTGTGTTTGTGTGGGTATGTGTGTGTTTGTGTGGGTATGTGTGTGTTTGTGTGTGTGTGTTTGTGTTTGTGTACGTGTGTTTGTGTCTGTGTGTGTATGTCTGTGTGTGTGTCTGTGTGTATGTGTTTGTCTGTGTGTGTGTGTGTGGGTATGTGTGTGTGTTTGTTTGTGTGTCTGTGTGTGTTTGTGTGCGTGTGTTTGTGTGTGTATGTGTGTGTGTTTATGTGTGTGGGTTTGTGTGTGTATGTGTGTGGGTTTGTGTATTGTTTTGTTTGCGTTAGTTTGTTATTTAGATATACGTATAACTAATTTCACAGATTCAGTTTTGGTATCATTAACATCTTATTCATTCTAATACATAAACATATAAGAGGAAATTGATAATGAAAGAATTCTTTGAATATGTTTGATATCTTAGATTTGTTTTAGCCCCAAGCTTGTGTTTCACATTGGATGGAATCTAACACGAACTGCCTGAGTGGGTTATTTTTAGACTTGACTTCTAAATCGTGGAGTTACGGGGATAGTACGGCTTTAGGTGTGTTATCTTTTACCCTCGTAACTTGGCACTTCGTCGTCCTCGTACTCTCGCTCCTTTTTTCTTGAAGTTTTTTGCTCTCATATCGAAATTGAAATTGAATCGATCTGAAATTGAATATCACCACTATACTATACTATACTACACTATACTATACTATACTATACTATACTATACTATACTATACAATACTATGCAATACTATACTATACAATACTATACTATGCAATACTATACTATGCAATACTATACTATGCAATATTATACTATACAATACTATACTATGCAATACTATACCATACTATGCAATACTATACTATGATATACTATACTATACAATACTATACTATACTATACTATACTATACTATACTATACTATACAATACTATACTATACTATACAATAATATACTATAATATAATATACTATACTATACTATACTAGTACCAGGGACATTTCCGAATAAGACAGTTTAAAATGCACTTTAAATAGATATATACATTTGATGAGATATCTTCTTACCATGTTTTTTTTTATTTAAGAGAAGTGAATAAACATGTATTTGACAAGTGGGTGTCTATTTTACAAATACAGGTAATGGAAAGACAACCCAGTTTAGACATCTGAAATAAGTAATAAATAGCAATAAATAAATGCATGGGTTGATATATATATATATATATATATATATATATATATATATATATATATATGCTTAGTTTGTTGTAATAAGTAAAAATATAAACATTCCTTAAAATATGGGACTTGTAAAATTTTAATGATGTTCAAATATGAAATATACTCTGCAAAAAAAGAAACGCATAGCCCTTTTGAAATTTTAAAAATGCAAATTATGTATTTTACCAGGTAAACTGAAATGGTCAATTGAGTAATTGATTTTTTACAGGTAAGTATGAAACTTTAAAGGTCTGTTCATTTGATTTGGCTCTCTGTCAAATTAGCTCGGCGACTCTCTAAAATTGCACATCACCTCTATCGCCATGGAATTTGGCTTACGTTTTTCACGAGAACTTTGTGCTTAATTCAACCACTACATTACAGCGTATAAAAGGACGAAGTTTGAAGCTTGAATTCATCATAACGTTAAAATGCTGCCATGCCAAGGTTGGACCCTGCTACTCGAAATATCGTTATTGGCCGTCTCCAGGCCGGAGTATCCCAAAGTGAGATTGCACGAACTGAAAACGTAAATCAGAGCACAATTTCTCGGCTGTGGAACAGATTCCAGCAGACTGGCTCTACTAATGACCGACCGAGGAGTGGACGACCTCGCATTACGACTCCTGGACAAGATCGCTACATCCGGGTCTTTCATCTACGGAATCGAACCGTTGCTGCAACAGCTACTGCAGTCGGAATACCTGGATTGAGAAGAATCAGCTCGCAGACAGTCCGCAACCGACTTCGACAATATGGCATTAGACCCAGAAGACCGTATTTTGGAGCAGTTTTGACACCGTTACACAGACGAGAAAGAGTCCGATGGTGCAACAGATTGAGGGGCTGGACATTCCGCAACTGGCGTAGAATCTGGTTCAGCGATGAGTCCCGTTTTCTGCTACAGAAACGTGATGGAAGAATCCGTGTATACCGGCGCAGGAATGAACGTTTCTCTTTCTCGTGTGTCCAAGAAGTGGATAGCTTCGGTGGAGGTAGCGTCATGATGTGGGCGGCGATCTCTAATGACCGTAAAACAGAACTGGTACATGTCCCGGGAAATTTAACGGCTCAAAGGTACAGAGACGAAATTCTCCAACCTCACCTTATGCGCGTAATTGACCGACAGAGGGAGTTATTCCAACATGACAATGCTAGGCCTCACACAGCCCGTTTAACAATTGACTACCTTCAGTAGAACAACATTAATGTGCTACCATGGCCTCCCAAATCACCGGATTTTAATCCGATTGAACACTTATGGGACCAACTGGATAAACGTGTGCGCCTGCGCCAACCTCCGCCTCAGACCCTCGATCAGCTCCGTCAAATGTTACAACAGGAATGGCGAACAATTCCACGCAATAACGTAAGAACATTGATTGACTCTATGCCAAGGAGATGCAGAACTGTGTTGGCAGCTCAAGGTGGTCATACACGGTACTAACTTAAACGTGACAGGAAGTGTTCTTAACTGTGATGATCTGACTTTTTTTCCACCAATATCTAAGGTTTGGACTGTAATTTTTTTCAATTGAAACAATTCTAGTGAATATCTACATTTTTTATTGCAAAATCATAATCCAAAATACATCTACTAAAATCTTAAAAAATCCATTATGCGTTTCTTTTTTTGCAGAGTATATATTACCTCTCACCTAAATAATTTTATTCAAGTTTCCCCCACCGCAGTTTAATTAACAGTTACCTGTATGGACAGGTAACTACACCTTTAACTGTACATTAATGCTTCATGATCTGTAGAATAACTTTACTTTTGATTGGTAATGTTTATCGTTGTAATAGGATAGTCAATTCTCTGTTTGGACCAGTATATTTGTCAGGTGTGCCAATATTCCAAGAATCTAATTTACCACACACCATACACTGTAACTTTGGTTGTAGAAAACCTTATCCACAAACACTGTAATGGCAATATTGTAAACTGCTCACTGGTGCTATAGTTAATAGATCTGGGTCCTGAATTTGTAACTGTGCGTAAGCGGGGGTGCTTGTTTTAATACTTTTCACGTGTTGTCCCCTAGTTTTATTACTTGGCTGGTGGAAATGCAGCGGCCTTGGGTGGAGTTTTGAAGCTATCGTCTGCGCTTATGGAAAGCTTAATTTGATGTTTAATTTGAAGTGTATTTATTTCAAAGAAACAAGAACATGATGAAATACACATCATTTGCATTGATGAGATTGGAAAACAAGTACATGCACTTCTATCAATTCTTTTCTCATTATGAGTTAACAAATAACGATCACGCTTTGATGAGAAAGGTAGAAGAAGAAGAAGATTGATTGATTAAATATTGTTTAACGTCCCGCTCGAGAATCTTTCACACATATGGAGACGTCACCATTGCCGGTGAAGGGCTGCAAATTTAGGCATATGCTCAGCGCTTATGGCCTTTGAGCAGGGAGGGATCTTTTACGTGCCATACCTGCTGTGACACAGAGCCTAGGTTTTTACGGTCTCATCCGAAGGACCGCCCCATTTAGTCGCCTCTTACGACAAGCAAGGGTTACTGAGAACCTATTTTAACCCGGATCCCCACGGGTATAGAAGAAGGAGAAGAAACAGAAAAAAATCTGGAATAATTACAACTGTAATTGGATAAAACGAGTTAAACTGTAAAGCAAAATTTAAAAAGTTGAAGCATGAAATATGAAGACGCATAAAACACACGAAATTTAAACCACGTGCATAAAGACAAACAGCGGATCGACATTATAAATTTTATGTTTCATCTTCGTTCAATAGACATGTATCTGTGTCTTCAATCTTTATTGTATATTTCTATGATTTAACTAGTGTTTACACTCACAACACAAGATGTGTATTATCGTGTAACGAACAAAAAACATGTTACAGCATTATTCGTATTTACACCTTTTGCTGTATAATGACATGCTACATTCATTGCATCTGGCTAATTTGGATAGATGTTTTCTCATAAGTTTACAGGTAATTATCTTGTATGTTTGTATACAATTTATTCTAATAAAAAGAACCTGCATATTAAGTAATGTAATGATATTTCTATGTAGTGAGGCAGCATAACTAACCTATTGTGCATTTTGTGATAAAAGCACCAAATTTGACACACTTGTAGAAAGGCGTATTATGAAGAGATTTGGATATTTGGCCACCTCAGATCTAGCCTCTGAAGGCCGTGGCAGCCATTTTCCAATATGGCGGCCAGGATACTCGAGCAATGTTTATAATTGGATCACTGGAAGGCTTTTATGAGTCAAATAAAGTCGGCAATAGTTAAATGCAAGCATGTATTTAAATACTTAAGAAATACTAAAATGCACATAATATGTTTTAATGACACATATGCATAATACAATCAAACAGTCTAAAGTAAATGTAGACTTCAGCAGTCAACTCTTGCAATACGTTCCAAACTGCCCACGCGGTCTTCTTCCCGTGACTTGCGAAACTGGACACAGTGTCACACCCTGTCAGAGAATGGAACATTTGAAGCGCTTATGCTTTCTCTGGCCCCAGTCCAGCTGCCACTTCATGGGCTGCCAGGTATCGGAACCCCTTTCCAGTTCCGAAACAATCCACAGTTCATTTGCTGGCTGCAGATTCTGGACAACTGAGACAGCCAACACCACAACATCTGTGTCAACTGTTCTGATCATGATTCTCTGGTGGCCATGGCGGGCTGCATGAGATGCATGGATCAGCATTCGACTGTCAGCTTCCTCGTGGGTACATGGGGCCAGCAAAAACAGATCATACAGTGGAGGTTTGCTGTAGCTTCTTCTCCATCAGTGATGACAAGTTGCTTGTCATTCAGGTTAAATCACTGAAGGAGAACTTTTGACAGGAACTTGAACAATTGTGTCTTGTTAGTGTCTACTCGGAGAAAGTTTTGCCAGTTTCTAGGTATGGATGTTTCTGGTACCACACATCTACAGATCCCTTTTCCACGCTTTTCTCTTTTGAGTGAGTCAGTAATGTAGGTGTCCCATACCAGGTCCAGGCGTGATGAAGATTGAAGCTTTGTAGATACGTAAGGGATAAAGATCTCTTGTGCACAATCTCTGTAATTCTTGCATGCAGTAGGCTTTAGCATCTGCACAATGGCTGCTCCATCAAGAACTATACTGGAGACGGTTGGTGCCTCTGATCTTGCATCTGAGATCTCTTCAAAACATGCGAGTAGATCACTTTTTGTACCTAAGCGGAGACTCCCTAAATCAGACAGTGCTGGAGGTCATGCTTGATTTTCGTGGCGAAAGAACTCGTTCAGGTTTCCATCCCTCGTCTGACAGCTGATGTAGAGCCGTGAGAAGAGTTCAACATTGTTTTTGAGACAAGTGAGCTTATACTTCTCCTTACTCACACTCCTTATTGGTGAAGCCTTGATCACTTTAAGCTTATTTCGGTGAATTGTGTCATCAACTGGCTTGGTTCTTTCTACAAGACAATCCCTGGTGAAAGTCTGGAACTGGTTTAGGCCAATCTCCTTTACCTTTCTTACTGCCTCAATTGCAGGAGAACCAATAATTTCTTTGGTATCTAGAGCAACGAGATCTGGACTGTCTTCCTCAAAGGGGTTCCCGAGCTCTTCCAGGACTTTGACTAGTGAACTGACGTCTTTAGTGAATGAGGCGTGGACACTGGGCGTCTGATCATGATAGTGCATGTTGTCTCGTCTTCCAGAGTAGTGGTTTCCATCTTGAAACTCGTCTATGACTCTCAAAACTTCTTGCCCAGCGATCATCCAACGACTGAAAGCTCTTTCTCTGCTTCAGTTTCGCGTGGTGATTTAGAAGATTGGGCCGCCCTGGCACGATTATATAACCCCGACAAGCATTTGGCGTGGTACTTTGCTTCAAGGGCCACCATGTCGCCAGCACTGAGTTTGCCAAGAAGAGCACTGTCTTCAAGGAGGGTTGCACTGTACCTCACGTGCCTGTCCATTGTGAAAGTCGCTGCTTCATGAAGCCGTTCTGAACCTGTAGGTTGTTCACAGAAGAAACACGACGGGGGCTTTGGCTTATCTGTGTTTGATGAGTGAGACCTGGTGCGTTTGTATGCAACAGCATTATGGCTATCATCAGCAGTTACACACATTCGCTTTTCGGATCTCTGTAATTTTGTCCTGTTGTATTTTAGTCGACATGTTTCGTGATATCCAGCACTGTTCGCAACCTGCTTCAATTCCGTGACCTTCGTCAAGCCTGTCTAACTGAAGCGTACGTGGAAGCTCCTTCAGTTCACTGAATTTGATCAAGTTTTCTGCCAGTGAACTGTAGCCTCTGCCGACATCTGTTCGCTTTGACTGAGATGGACGAGTCAGTGTCTCTTTCCTGTCCTCTTGACAGATGATACAAAGGTTCCAGTTCGTTGTAGGTGGATGTGAAGATGTTGAGACAGGTCGCTCTGGGTCTTGAAGCTTGAAGCTCTTGGACATGGCTACTATTAAGCAATGACCACCATCATCAACCTTCTACGACAAATAAAATATCGCCAATACCACTATTTCATTCTACAATGAACAGGTACTATCAAAATCGATATTTACAGTCAGCTCTAGCACTTTATCGATTTTTAAGACAGTAGACTGTTCTGGGAATAGACTTATTGGCCTATTAATACTACAAAATATATTGTGATTATGGTTATTTGACTCTCCTCCAACGGTGATGATCCGGTTAGAATATGTCCTTAGTACCCCTTGCTTGCCGTAAGAGGCGACTAAATGGGGCGGTCCTTCGGATGAGACCGAAAAAACCAAGGTCCCGTGTCACAGATGGTGTGGTACGATAAATATCGCTCCCTGCTCAAAGGCCATGAGTGCCGAGCATATGCCTAAATTTTGCAGCCCTTCACCGGCAATGGTGACGTCCCCATATGAGTGAAATATTCTCAAGCGGGACGTAAAACAATAAATAATCAATCAATCCTCCACCGGTAATTCTGTACCAAAATATCACCTGTCAACGGCCATTTTATAAAATGCCTGCCGCGACCATCAGGGGCCAAATCGGTGATGGCCAAATATCCAGAAATATTTGTAATATATTGGTCTATGTAGCTGTGAAGTTTGGTGCTTTTATCACTAAGTGCACATTTCTTTGAATATTTGAGCTATGCTGCCCCACTAATGGGAAAAGAGACGACCAGCTATAAATATTTTTCCACATCATCACCGACGCTTGATTTTATGTTATTTACATGTATGTAAGTTTCATTTTAAGTCTAGGCATCTTAATCAAAATCAAATTGATACAATAATATATAGTGTGAATTTCTAGTGATATTTAGTAACTCTAAAGGAACCCCATTCATGTGATCTAGTTGACGTGTTTTGATTGGATGCCAACTAGCACCACTTAGTAAATTAGCATCACTAGAAAAAACAGAATTTTGTTGCAAAAATGATCCAGATTAGTGTGCCTTCTCACCTGTGTCTTTTTCACATGAGAAGTATTTTTAAATGACTTACTTTGCAGGTTCTTAGTACAAGTCCTGATAAATGGGGTATGGCGACATCGTCGACATGAAAACAGAAAAAGTCATTAATGAATTCATAAAAAGATTTATGGCAGGAAAAAAAAAAGTCAGACATAACGACAGAGATGTTCGTATACCTTAAGGTTTGCAGGTGACCCATATTTGCTCAGAATTGGTAAGTGCAGAGATGTCATACTGACTGAGTTTGTATTAAACGAAGGTTTTGGTGATTCATAATCCGGGCATGTTGACAGGGCAACACTAGGGGGTCAGCTGAATACATTCTTTTATCTGACGGAATTCTGAAGAGTTTGTTCTTTCCTGGAGTTTTTTGCTGCTGTGTGTCATGGGTTAATGCAACGTATTCACTACTATCATCAATTTTGAACTCCAAAGACTGCATACTAATTAGTGAAAGAATTCAAAACCGTTGTCAAAAGATGAATAGGGGTGAAGAACCAGACAGCCTGTCATAGAATGATAGGGGAAGTGGTGCCATTTTTCAGGCATTGATTTTTTTTCTTCAAGTCATTTGTTTTTCAATGACATCTTTGTGTTGAAGTCTCTACATTGAATTCAATATACATTCCTCAACGTTGCAAGTGATATACACTGGGTAATAGTCCGACATAGCATTGGGGGGGGGGGGGGGGTGTAGGGGACCGGAGGGGCAGTAATTAAAATATTTGACCAGGATGTGGTTGTATAGAAATGATCAATAAGAGTACATGAGGTGTTAGTAATTCTAGAGAGTGTTGTAATTAACCGAGTCTTTATAGGTGGCAAATGCTATAAATATGCAAACATTATGTCGAAAGAACGTGTTACAGAACATATCACGTGGTGTATATCTTCAGGTGTATTCGATGATTACAGGTAACTAATTTTAAAAGATGTTTTTGCATAAGTTTACATGTAATTGTCTTATATGTTTGAAAATGTATTTTATGCTAATTACTGATCAATTTTTTTTTTAATCAATAAATATTATTCAACACCATCACCGATTTTTGATTCTATATGATTTACATGTAACAGTGGTGAGCAATATCATGTCAAACTTGAACTAAATGTTTAGGACTAGATGTTTGACTGTGACCTCACTGCAATAAGGTATTGTGCTAGATGTCCAGAAGAGTAGAATATTTTTAAAACTTGATTGCATTGTGTGATATGTTTCCCCGACAGCCGAACTCATGGCCGTAGGATCTGGTAATGGTCTCCATATTTCATATAAACCTGCCCCCCCCCCCCCCCCCCCGATCTGATTCCTTGAAGTTCAGGAGTAGAAAAAAAATCTGTTAACTCATTTTATGGTCCATATAGTCCCACCTGGATTCGAATCCCTAACCATGTCTCTCGACTTTGGCAATTTTTGTACAAGCCTGCATGCATGGTCGATAAAACTACGAAGTATGTTTCCGAGATGTTCAGGACTAAAATCGCAGTTCTTTAACCGTGAACGGATTTCAATTACCTGCATATATATAATCCAATGAATAAAATAAATACAGTCTCACTCTGGAGCTTTGATCTCTGATCTCGGGATGATAAATATCAAAATTTCGGTAGAGACCATTGTGCAATATAACTATGCACTAAATGTATTCTAGATGTTCTGAATATCAAAAACATTTTAAAATTCTTAAGAGAGACGCAAAAAAACCAAACAAGACAAACAAATAAAAAACAACCCCCCCCAACCCCCCCCCCCCCCCCAAAAAAAAACACAACAACAAAAAACAAAAAAACAAAAACAAAAAACAAAAACAAAGCAAAAAAAAAACAAAACAAAAAAACCCCCCAAAAAACAAAAAAAACCCACAACAAATGTCTCTAGAAAGTTGTAAACGAATTCTAGAACAATTTGTTAGAAGGTTATGCTTTGGGAAGAATTTAAGCATTTGATAGGAATTTATCAATACTGGTAGTGACACACTCGCCATAATGCGTAAAGAGAGATAACTCTTATCATTGTATTAACTTCCTATTTGTGAGGTTCATCTCACCAGTTTAACTGAAGTGCTACAAATTTTGACCCACGCATGAAACTTACGGCCGTAGCATTGGTGGTTCTTTATCGTTTTCAAGATCATCAGTCACGACCAATAAGTGATGACTGTACGTCACTCAGATTGTATCAATAAGTTGTCGTAAGTGTGGCGCAGCCTAACCTCCTGCTTGCGAAGTGAGTAACGTTACAACAAGGTTGGTACTTACTGCAACCAGGGACATAAGATACCACCCCCCCCCCCCCCAAAAAAATAAGTTATACAATTTTGTAACACTGTTCCTAAATGTTTTGATATTGCTAAAAACCCTTATTTACCTTATATTTCTATTATAAAACCATCTTTATTTTGTATTTTTGTACTTCAAACTTCAATGGAAAAACATTATGCAAAAATTGAAATCCATTGAGAATGTCTCTATATTGTCCCATCTCATGTATCAATGACCAACTTACGAAATTCCACATAAAAAAATGTCATAGGATGCCCAAGATTTTAGTTGCATCGACTAGTGAAATTACCCGGAGAGAGAGAGAGAGAGAGAGAGAGAGAGAGAGAGAGAGAGAGAGAGAGAGAGCGATAAAGTGTGATAACGTGGGAAAACATATCTTTTAACAAAGGTTGAACTACACAACATGTTCGGCCCACATGCGTTTCCTGGAAGTAAATGTTTTACGACGGGGGTGCCCTTACACTATACTCTCACACTATACCCCCACACTATACCCTCAAACTATACCTTCACACTATGCCCTTACACTATATCTCACACGATATTCTCACACTATACCCTTACACTATACCCTCACACTATGCCCTTACACTATACCCTCATATTATACCCTCACACTATGCCCTTATACTATACCCTAAAACTATATGTTACACTATACCCTTACACTATACCCTCACACTATGCCCTTACACTATGCCATAACACTATACCCTTACTCTATACCTTCACACTATACCCTCACACTATGCCCTTACCCTATACCCCCACACTATACCTTCACACTATGCTCTTACACTATACCCTCACAATATACTCTTACATTATACCCTTACACTATACCCTTACACTATACCCTCACACTATACCCTTTCACTATACCCTTACACTATACCCTCACACTATACCTTCACACTATGCTCTTACACTATACCCTCACAATATACTCTTACATTATACCCTTACACTATATCCTCACACTATGCCCTTACACTATACCCTCATATTATACCCTTTCACTATACCCTCACACTATACCTCACACGATATCCTCACACTATGCCTTTACACTATACCCCCACACTATACCCTCACACTATGCCCTTACACTATACCCCCACACTATATCCTCACACTATACCCTTTCACTATACCCTTGCGCTATTCTCTTACACTATACCTTTACACTATACCCTCACACTATACCCTTTCACTATACCCTTACACTATACCCTTACACTATACCCCCACACTATACCCTCACACTATGCCCTCACACTATACCCTCACACTATGCCCTTTCACTATATCCTCACACTATACCTCACACGATATCCTCACACTATACCCTTTCACTATATCCTCACACTATACCCTTTCACTATACCCTTTCACTATGCCCTTACACTATACCCCCACACTATACCCCCACACTATACCCCCACACTATACCCTCACACTATGCCCTTTCACTATATCCTCACACTATGCCCTTGCGCTATACCCTTGCGCTATACCCTTAAACTATACCCTTGCGCTATTCTCTTACACTATACCCTTACACTATACCGTAATACTATACCTTACATAATCTAAAAATTGAAACATATATATACGACATAATAGTATATGGTATCTTTGAGGAAATAGAATATGTAAAATATGGATAAAAATGATTTACAGAGAACGACTTACAGAATATCATATTTTGTTTCAATTTTCCCCTCATATTGAGAACTTTGTGAAATATATTTATTTTATAAAGATATTTTAATAACCTGTTTTCAAAGCTTTTACAACTATTTGATATTCACAATATCTATATGAACTTTGTACATAAGAGAAATAACTACGCCTTGCATCTTAGTAGAGAACTTTCATTCATCTTTCTCCACAAGTCTTTAATTGTTAATGTAAATAAAATTAAAAATAAGAATAATTTAAATAACTGTAGCAGTATCTAATTATTTTTGACAAATAGAATACTACCGCGCCTAATCCTCGCACGCATTCTCATTACAAAAAGGATGGCGTGGGGGTGGAGTGGGTGATTCATTTTGATTGTTTTAAGCTCCTATTTACTTGATAGGAGGGCAATACATACAGTTAAATGGAAATTCATTAGATTAACCTTCAGCAACACATTCTAAATGTTCACTGGTCATTGACTAGTTGTATGTGACATTGTATCATCAAAATGTTTATACATACAACTTATCAGGTTTAAATCTATTGCATGAAAGGAAACATTAAATCGAACATCAGCTTGTGTAAAACTGTAATAATTTCCACTGATAATGACAAAGTTCAGAGTTGAGTATATCGATGTATGAAAATTAACCGTTGAGACATTTTCCTTTCTGGAAAAATTAGTGGATCCGCGCCTGAAGTATTTCCGCCAAAATGAAGAACGTCACAATTATGACCACGTGATTTAAAGGGGGAAAACTGTTGGTCATTGTACGCTCGATGAATCACGAACATTCAAGAATGTAAACAGTAAATCATAATGCTTAGTCAGAATGCATCATAGACTATGTACAATTTAGTCACTGTATGTCTACCACTTGGTAAGGTAAGTAAAAGTCAAAGGTTTTTACAATAGGGACCTGTGTGTTGCACACCTCGTCTCGTCACAGAGGTGATGTCCACAGACTACAACCACAAACATTCATTTTTTTTTTTTTTGGTCATATTACTCTTGACCATAATATATTGATTTTTCAGGTGAAGGAATGAAACTGGACATCATGAGGGTACCATACTACTCAAATTTTTATTCAGATCGTCCATTGGACATATTCCAAAGGACAAGTCGAGAATTTACCCCGTTTGGGGAAGTTCCTGTTTTTGTCGAACCATCTTCCCGCTTCTTAAACAGACAGGGTCACACAAACCGAGCCAGAGCCTTGTTCGATGGCTCCGTGGCCGATATTCCAGATGATTTCTGGGAGCCAGTCAGCCCAGACGAAGTGAAAAAACTTAAAAGGAATGATAGAACATCTTGCAATAGAAATCAGGCCGAGTCCCCAGAAGAAGATGCGATTGATTTGTGTGATGGGGAGGAGTGTGTTGCTTCAAATCTTTGTGTCAACAATAATGGAGTGACAGTCCCAAGTCGTCGTCGGAGTTTGTCCAGGTCTGGAAAACGTAATGGATCCAAGGCAAATGAACTCAATCCTGTTCAGAGAACTTTTTCCAGCTTGACAAACAATTCTGGACCTTCAGAGAAAATGGAAAAGAGAGATTCGAAATCAGAAGCAACAGCAAAACAAAGAGTAGAAAAGGATCTAGAGGAAGTTTCTATATTCAAGCCCACACTGGAGAAGAAAAAGGAAGATTGTAGACAGTTGGAATGTATTGATGTTGACTCAGAAGAAGAGGCAAAACAACTTAAAAACCTCTGTGATTTTTTCGGAAGTGACAGCAATATTCATATAGCTGACAAAACCTCTGCACAGGATATGGATATTATTGCTACACCTAGTTACCCTGCATACAGCATTATCAAAGCTATCTTGGATAAAGAACGCAGATGTGTGGATTATATTCGAGGAGATGGCAACTGTTTCTTCAGAGCTCTTAGTAAAGTGATATATGGGACAGAAAGCTGTCACAGTGATCTAAGACAAGCAGTTGTTGATCTTTTAGAGACCTTTCCCAAGGAGTTTGAACAGTTCATTGACGGCTCTGTAAGTGAACATATCAAATCCATGAGGAAACTGGGGACGTGGGCTACACAGGCAGAAATTTACATTACCGCCACCCTCCTACAGAGGGATATTTACGTTCTCTCCCCTGATCACACAGGTGATGTTTATCGTTGGCTTCTCTTCTCGCCGAGGTTTGCTTACAAAGAGGCGACAGTCTATGATCAGTGCTACATAACACTGTGTCACACCAATGGCAATCATTATGACCGAATTGCTTCCGTGAAGAAATGCAACTGTTCCGTCCCCCCACCACAGATGATGGGAATTTATGGGGAAGTCGATCTTACTGATGATGTCGTCTGAGTCTGTGCATTCCTTTTTTTCATGCCATGTGATTGGTTCACCAAGTATTTTATATATATAGTTAAATTTTTATCAAGTGCCAAATACTGAAAGTGTTCTTATATTTTCATGGTTTAATATTAACCTTAATGAACATTGTAAAACAGCAATATCAACCGAGGTGAATATTATTTTCTTTTATTTTTTCATTTATTTTTGTTAAGAATGAAAATAACACATGATATATAATGTGTGTATTTTGATGTGAAATACCATATTTTGAATAAAACTTGGAGAATATGTACATGTGTTGTGACTTTATTAGCTCATCTGAGCTGAAAGCCCAAGTGAGCTATTCTGATCACCTTTTGTCTGTTCTTCGTAAATGTTTCACATTTTCTACTTCCTCTCTTGAACCACTCAGCTAATTTCAATCAAACTCGGTACAAATCATCAATGGATGAAAAGGGAATTCAAGTTTGATCAAATGAAGAGTCATGTCCCCTTCAAAGGTAAAAATGGGGTGGGGTCATCTTTCTTTCTTTTCAAGAACCACTAGGCCAAATAAAAAGTTAAAATTTACATGTTTACTTCCTGACAGATTCAAGTTTGTTGAAATTATGACCCTTTGGGGTAGATGGAAGCCACAGTAGGATAGCAAAGTTTAACTGTTAGCTTTCTGTTATAGAGTAGATCCAAGTTTGTGCAATTCATGGTCCCCAGGGGTACGATAATAGTAGGGGATGAGAGTTTACATGCAATTATTTAGAAATAAAAAAAAAAATCTTGTGCACTATTTAAGCTAGGGCTTACATATTTTTTTGTATACACATTCTTTATGAAAACCTTTCACACGATGCAATGATGTGCGATCTTAACCAGGAGGGTTGACCTACTTTCAGTAAAAATTTGACCTATTCAGTATTACCTGAGCTATATATGGTAGATCTTTCATAATTTCCTATTGCAAGACATTTCATATCATGACTTTTAAACTTGGGAGTTTGACTTACTTTTAAGAAAATATAACATATTAAATATATCTATAACTATTTGAAGTTGGGCTTTCATATTTTGAGTATAGATTTTCTGTGGCAAGACCTTGTGACACAATGGTCTTTTGACCTACTTCAAAATCTCCTGAACTACTTAAGTTAGGGCTTTCATATTTTTATAGATTCTTTATGGCAAGTCCTCATATTCCTTGGATTTGGACCCACTTTTCGAAATCCCTGGCCTATTCAATATCTACTGGAACTATTTAAGATAGAGCTTTCATGTTTTAATTTCTTAAGGCAAGACCTTTTATTCCATACTTTGACCTTGTAATTTGATCTACTTTTCAGAAAATGTAACCTGTTAAATATCTTTGGAACTATTCAAGGTAGTGCTTTCATATTTTGTTTATAGATTCTTTTGACAAAAATTTGTGAGACAACGAATCTTGTGACCTTGACGTACATTTTACAAAAACCTGATCTAATCAATATCTCCTGAACTATTTCAGGTAAAGCTTTCATATTTTGTATAGAGATTCTTTATAGACCTGAAAATTTTGACCTATTTTTTGAAAAATCTTACACATTCGTCATCTGAACTATTTAAGATAGAGCTTCATATTCTGTAAATGGATTTCTTATGGCAAGGCCTTTCATATACCATGATCTATGACCTTGGTCTTATTCAAAACATCTAGTCATATAGGTGTTGAGACTTCTCTGTCTTATGTAAATTCATTTCCAGTAATGTTGTGATCTTTTGGAGCCATAATATGAAGTAAATATTTTTCATGGGAACATAGATGAATAAAAATGAATCTTAAAAATCACAACAGCTGAACAATGACAGAGCCAAGGAAACTCAGGTGAGTGATGTGGCCCATGAGCCTCTAGTAAACATGTTCTGCTGCTCAATTTTGGGGCCACAATATGGGGTAAAAATTTTTCATGGGAATATAGATTAATAAAAGAGAATGTTTTAGAAAGCACAATTTTCATAAACCACCAACTTTACCACATTGGTAACAGAAGAGGGGATTACTGCACAGTATTTCAAAGACATGGTGCTTATATAATCACAGACAAGGTCCACAAAAGATGGGAGAAGCCTTTGGATGTTGTAGACCTATGTCATGAATATCAAATTCAACACTTTGGTAAATCTGGGTGTTGTCCAGAAACTGAACATTCAACTTGGGTCTTGAACCAATTAAAGAGCACGTCGTGAGTTCCAAAAAGCATTTATAAAAGTTTAAGGTCACAGGATAAGAATATTGTTTAATACATATGCTCTTGCAGTTAATTGTCACAATAAAGTGTTGCAATGAAAAATGCCATATTTCACAACATGCCAAGAACAATTTGATGAAGCCCCACCACGGTATATTTTTTTACCGATATAACTCTAGTTGCATGATCTATGGAGAATGCAGCTACTCTGTGCTAGACTCGCGGTAGTTTTTGACACAATGTACAGGTACTGAGATCCTGTTTAATATGAAAGTGGTTTCTTTAAAACTAGGAGTTAGCTGAACTTAAATATCACAAAGTGTCAGCAGAAAATGAAAAACCTGGAAATATGTACAAACGTAACGTAATGAACTATTTTTTTGAAATTATACTTCAAATTATAATGCTATACAATGCATTGTGACATGTGCGAGAAAGAATAAAACTTCATATTTCCCCCAAACAAAATATTTCTGCATCATATTTCACCCTTTCAGGATCCCTGTACATTTTTCATTAAGGGTACCACAGTTTATTCTGAGTCATTTCCTATGTAAACTCTCATACTTTGTAAGGTTTACATGTGGGGTGGATATCAAGTTTCTGAAACACAGTTTAATTTCCTAAACGGCTGATACACTGACCGTGTAAATAATTAGCATTCAAGGAAGAAGCAAATTAACACAATAACAAGCTTTTCAATGTGTGTGTATTCTACTTAATGATGGTGCTATCTTCAGCTACATACACATGCACAAATGTAGGATTTTTACACAATGCAATTTCTTTTGGAATATTATGATAAACAATTTCTTGTACAAATGTCTGGGAGATATGAAGATTTATTCACCCCCAACAAATGATATTCTCTTGGAGAATATGATATTTCTTAGGTGCATAAATCTTTACATCTCCCTCACAATCATGCAGTGGAACTATAATATACTGTATAATATGAAAACTCTAGCTTAAAACCTGTAGAAGGACTCAAACAAGCCTACATACATTGTTTCACAAATATAAAAATGACACCAACAATATTCTGTCACATGAATAAATTTCAAGAAATTGGACATCCTGACAACATGCACACCCTTGGTATATTACTAAATCAAACTTCCTGCTTGAAAATTTAATGTAATACTATTAAATCATTCATTAGCAATCTAAACAATCATTATTGTAATGCATAAAAAGGGAACATGGCTCTCCTAAAGTGGGTCAAATATGATGAAAATGATCTATAATGTCATATCTATTGGAGAGCAGCATGGCAATTTTCATATCAGTATCTCAAACCAAAATACGAAGTGTGGAAAATGAAGTAAGGACAGATAGACTGGCAGAGAGGAAGCACTTCAAACTTCTGATTGCCTACAGTTTCCCCAGCAGGAAACTCAAATGACATGATCTAAAAATGATATAATACATTCCCTCTTCACACCTTCTTTCATGCAGTCGAAGAAAAAGGACTTTCATCAGCATTCCACCACAGATGCAAGATCAAGTGTTATAGGGACACTAGGTAAGTAAAGAAATCTAGAGTTCCAAAATGTTCGTGAGTATCACAATTTTTGAAATAATCACATTCTTTTGATTGCCCTATAGTTTAGAAATTTACAGGGTGCATCTGTTAACTAAACATTCAGACTAAAACATAATTACAAGTTTTATTTTTTAAATTTATGAATTGAATGACTTGCATGAAAGAGACAACTAAACGGAGCTAATATAAATCCTTTACATTGTCACAGTGCACTACAAAATTGTCATCTTGAACAAACAAATTTATCATAATAAAACAATGCTGCCAAACAAACCATTTAACTATTTTGAGGATTAAATGGGCATTATTAGTGTCGATATGGTCTTTGTTGCCATGGTTGTGAACGACCACCTCTATCATATGGACTCTTCGAGTGATCATGATTCCTCTTTTCCTGCCTGTGACGTTGAATTTCTAAACTGGCTTTTTGCTTATTCATAAGTCTGTCTCTTTTCTCATTATAATAATCCTGATCTTTTCTATCCCTTGGATTCATGTCTTGAGCACTATTGCTTGGGTAAAAGTAATTTCCGTGCAGTGAAATGTGCTCCACACTCTGTGGCTCATGACCCTGTCGCCTATCATCTCGTCTCCCACTGCCCCTACTGTGTGACCCTCCATGACCTTGAAAATCTCTATTTCCATGACCTTGAAAATCTCTATTTCCATGACCTTGATAATCTCTACTTCCATGACCTTGAAAATCTCTACTTCCATGACCTTGGAAAGATCTGGTTCCTTGATTCAGGAAATCTCGGTTCCCATGACTGTGGAATTCCCTACTGCTCTGCCCCTGGAATTCTTCTTGTGGGTCCCTTCCCCCATGCCAGGTGTGGGATCTTTGCATGGTATGCATAACTGGGCTCTGATTGAATTGGCTTTGAGAACCACTGGGAACACTCTCTTGAGGACTGATGTTTTGGGACAAATTTGATGTTGACCCTACACAACAGTAAAAATAAAATGTATTTTTTCATCAATTTTACATATAACATGTTCTTGCAGCTACACATAAAAACAAACTCAATCTAACAAAATCATAAAATGTATTGATATGTCACCAGTCGCAGCTTAAATCTGCTAGTACATGTACAATTAAAGTGAATAATCAGCCATCAGAATGAAATCATCTGTTGTCAGTTGTAACATAACTACCACCATTAGACAAAGAGCTAGATAAGATAACTGCTTTTCTTACCCCTCCCATAAAGCTTTAAAGGGGCATTGGTGACAATTTGAACTGAAGATTTTCAATTTCCCCCCTATTTTTAATGTTTACAATGCTTAACTAAGGTATTTCTAATGGTCAGCAATACAATACAATGCATGGAGCATTTTATTTTGACATTGTTTAATACATGGAGCATTTTATTTTGACATTGTTTAATACATGGAGCATTTTATTTTGATATTGTTTAATACATGGAGCATTTTATTTTGATATTGTTTAATACATGGAGCATTTTATTTTGATATTGTTTAATACATGGAGCATTTTATTTTGATATTGTTTAATACCTGTTCTGTGTTGCAGCCTCAAGGTATTTCCCCATAACCTGATTCCATCAAACAACTGCATAGTGTATGGTACTGAACATTCATGTTTAAATGTCACGAATGCAAACCTCTGGCGACGCCCATCTTTCACTGGGATTGTTACTTTTTCAAGTGGCCCAGCCTAAAAATATGAAAATAACCATATACTACAATATACTAAAATACATATTGGAAAAAAAGCTCAGCAAATTTATTCAACAGGTACTTGGTTTTTTTTTTAGAACCATTGGAGCAGGGTATTTGAAATTTCTTTGACTTGATATACATCAGGAATCGTGATCTTAAAACCATTTACAAGTATGTACTGCTTGGTATGTTTGCTAAAATGTTGTGTGATGCGTATAGTGTGTATGATATACATCAGGAATCGTGATCTTAAAACCATTTACAAGTATGTACTGCTTGGTATGTTTGCTAAAATGTTGCGTGATGCGTATAGTGTGTATGATGTGTGTGTTTGTTCTTGTAATTTTCGCTTTCACCTCACCCCCAGTTAACAATTTGTTGTTGAAAGATAGCAAAATCTGTAAATCGTCTCTGTCAGGTATAGCCTCTCTACAGTTAGTCCTATTTGGCCCATAAAGGGATCCTTTGCAAGGTGGCAGATGGTACCATACAGCCCTACACAGAACCACAAGGTCTTGTAGTAAACCACATCCCTAAACGCATGGCCCATCAGTGTGTGAATATGTACTGGTGCTTGCAATCCTAGCCCTCAACTATGAATAAATAGGATCACTGACTTGTTATGGGCTGATGAAGGGGCTAAGGGAGTACACCTCTATAGAAAATCTGAAAAGACGATGTTCATATGCATGGTAACTGCAAGCATCTACGGGAAGGACAACCCAAAGAGAAAACCCAGCCCCCAAAGTAGATGTTTGGTAGCAATATTTAAAGTCTACCCCAAAGTAGATGTTTGGCATGATTGTCTTAAAAAAATATACCCAGTAACAAAAGCATGAACAGTTGTACAAGCAGTGGTTGATGGCTGATGCCCAAGGAAGGGAAACCAAGTCCATTTAGTAAGTGCTGGCTGTTGTACAATATTGTACCTCAACATCGTAAAAAGCTTTACGTGTCATCTTGTGTGCAGAGAGGCAGTTCATGTTAAAACAAACAAGAACGTGTCCCAAGTACATTTAGAGACGGTGGGTAAATAACACTACCTAATTAAAATGTTGTTTTATGGTATTGTTTACATGATTATTTCAAATACCCGCAATACACTAAAAAAGTGGTCTAATTATAACCCTTGTCAAGGTCCCTCAACTAAACAAAAATATACTCAATTTGTGTCATAGATCTGTTTACTCATCAAACCAACTTTCTATCAATACCAAACAACCAACTGAAAATTTGTTGGTTTCAGTAAAACTGTTTCCAGTCAAAATGTAGTAAGTGATTTGGAGTATCCTATCTGACTGAATTTACAATTGTTATGATTTACAGTGTGACCGTTGAGATGAGCGAAGACTCATAACATCTTGCAACATTTATGGTGGGAAATATAATGTGGTCGATGTAAACAGTGCATTGTGATGCCATACTGGATTTAAAAACGCTTGTGGTACTTTCCAAACTATGCATTTGTTTTAACTATGGGGTAATCCATGATGTTTACTGTAGCGACGGCAACATTTTTCCAGATGCATTTGAGGTAATACTCATCATTTTTCAGCTGAGGAAGAGCAAATCTCACGTGACTCACATGTGTAATCATTAGAGCGAGTTCATCGTTCGTCGTGTCGGTCAAAAGCTCCCTGGAGCTTGTGTTGTACTGTTTGCATATACATACCGACTTTAAATAAATCTTATCTAATCTGCTTCGCTATAAAACATTGTCAAATGCAACAATTTGTACTTTCATCCGCTACTAATGAAATTTAGTCAAGCGTCTGCACATGAATTGACATATTAAGTGTGTATCTGGGCAAGCCCTCGTTAACAATTACATCATAAAACATATTAAAAGGATTTCAATGCGAACACAATCGTGACGATTCCATGCACACTGAAAACATTCGAAATGTGGACAAACGATAGTAAAAGACATTAATTTCGACGTCACCTGTAAAAATAACTCGAACAATATTTCTTCTGTTGTTTTCTCTGAGAGATTTCCTACCCACAGCGTTCTTTCACGACTATCCATTATTCAGTAATTCAGAAAAAGCGAAAGTACAAATTCACCATCTTTTACTCTTTTGTAAGACATAACTGTAAAAACTAACTGTATAAAACATATCTATGATTTTGATGTTGTAATATATATAAAATTCAAAATCCCAGAGCGGAAAATTAAACTCCGAATTATATTAGCCCGACTAAGTGGGTGTAAGAGAGAGAGAGAGAGAGAGAGAGAGAGAGAGAGAGAGAGAGAGTAGTGATCTGAACTGATGAAAAAATTGTGACACATTTAAAAGCACGACATGATACATAGATGTGTATGTATTCGTAGGATCGGACCTGCTCAATCAAGAAAACAAAAACAAACCCTACGCACTTGTTAGATGAGCAACATGCAAACACACACGATCATCTTGGAGAATGACTTTTTAAAAAAAATATATATTAAAATATATATATTTTGGTGCCAGATATTTAAAATTACTCTTGCGAGAAAGGAATCATAGTTTTAATATATATATATATATATATATATATATATATATATATATATATATATATATATATCATTTTCCTCATATATGATATCCCATTGATTAAAAAGATTACTTTTTTTTATATTCCTCGTAATGCAGTTCTGTCCCCACAACGTCTGTCAAAGGGTTAAAATGTGTCCTCAATTTACAAGTTTTGCTTCTGCAATTGCTACTACTACTACCCCCCCCCCTCTCTCTCTCTCTGTAAGTATATATATATATGTGTGTGTGTGTGTGTGTGTGTGTGTGTGTGTGTGTGTGTGTTACGAGAGACTGAAGGCCAATAACTTATTGGAAAACAAATATTCTCTCTCTCTCTTCCCCCTCCCCTCCTCTCTCTCTGATTATTCAATCCGATTAAAATCAGATCTTTGATTGCTCCGGTAATGTTATGTTGCTACATTTCGTGCACAGCGACATTACATTACCTGAGCGGATTTTCATCAGATCGAGTGCTTATTGTGACAGTGAAATGTACACGTATTTCATTTGGTATATTCCCTTGTAGTCATAAAGTTACATTCTAATGAAAAGGCCAAGACAACTAACAGTATTCAAGCTCGTAATTCCTATAGAAAATACAAACCAGAGAGACCCCTGGTCTTACCAGAGGTGGGATCAGGTGCCTAGGAGGAGTAAGCATCCCCTGTCGACCGGTCACACCCGCCGTGAGCTCTACATTCCGATCAGGTAAACGGAGCAATCCGTAGTTAGAATCAATGTGCCAAGAACGGCCTAACAGTTGGAATGAAACACATCAGACAGCATTTGACTTAATGGTAAGTTGAATATCAAAGCACCTGACAGCTTCATTCAGTTTCTGTTCCGGATAACGAGTCTTGTGTACATCTATGATTCTTTTATTGGGAAAGATGCACCATTCAAAAATGGTTATAGATAATTCAATGCAAATTTATACACGTGTATAAATACATAGATAAACGGAGAGTGATACACATAACTATCTGAAGAACGACAGAATTATCAATGGCTACCATTCTGATCTCAAACGCTTTAAAAAAAAAGTTTTTATGAACTGCAAACGATTTTTTTTGCATTAATGATGCCAAGAAACTGAATACTGAGGTAGTGGGAATTACGACCTTAGATCGCCCCCCTTCGCTGGGAGGTTTTAAATATTCTTTGGGAACTGTAACCAACATTTCAGGGAGGGGGGGGGGATCTAGGATTGCATCTCCCTTTGAAACTTTCGTAGATACTAGTAGCCTGCAAGTATACCTTCTGTGCATCATTCAGCTGATTTATTACCGTGGAGCTACATCAATGTAAACACAAGTTTAAATTATGTTTAATTTCAAGCTCCTATAATATATGAGGGATATATCTGTTTGTTACGTGTATGTTCCGCGAAACGTATATACTAACGGATTTAATTTAAAGGGAGATTGTAGGGGCGGAAATCCCTCCCCCTAACTTTGCAAGAATTTTCAAAGACAAGAATGTTACGTACTTAAAATGGCACAAATTACCTTTGAAATTTCAAAATTTTCTTCCCTCCCCAACGGGGCCACCCACCTCCCAACCACCGGAATTATATTTCGATTTGTCGGTTCTACAGCCCAACATACATTTTCATGTATGCCTAGCACTATATATATATATATATATATATATATATATATATATATATATACATATATATATATATGTCACATACGTTTTTTAATTCTAGTACTTGCATTCTAAGAAAAAAAAACATGCACCCAGTAAACCAAGTTGAAAATAAACAACGTACACTTTTATGGTATATACACATAGTTTAAACTTTTTATCCTCAGTGTAAATATATAATGGAAAACTATGTGTACCAAAATTACAGCTCATTCTATGCTAAATTATGCAATCAAAATCTTAAGAACGCGGAAGCTTTCGGGGATTCGCACCTGGACTCGCCACAAGAGGACTGATCTTCCTAAACGGAAATCCAGCCCCTGGTATAAATGTACATAAAACGATTCATGTAATTCGACACAGTTATGAAAGAAAGTATTCAATGAACTAGAAATCAATCAGATGAACACATGAACATACTGAATATATTAACACTTTATACTGTTGAGACCATTTGGTCTTCGTTATCCGCATCTCGATACACAGCACGATGTACAGTAGCATACAGCTCGGCAGGATCCATGCGTATTTCACTTGAAGATTGTCTGTTTCTCAGAGGAAAACTGTAAGTGTCAGCCAAAAAGACGTCATTTGCGGGCGGTGGCATTGGTTGGCGCAGACGCATGTCCAGATCGCTCTCCATATAACTTGGGTCTATAGTAATGCTACCATTTTCCCTCGGGCGTCTGTAAGACTCGGCCTGGGCCTTGTGGATAGTATAACTAGTGTCGCGATAGTCTCGTTCCTGGCTGGGATAAGTGCTTAGAATTTCACAGCCCATCACAGGTCGCTCTTTCATCCGACCTTCTCGCCAGGAACCCGTCTGATTCTTACGTGTTACATGTACCTCTTTTCCACATCGCCAAGAACCCTGTTTGATAATGCGCTGGTTTTGTCTGAACACATTTTCGTTTTCTGAGGGTACGTCATACACTACGTCACCGCCTCTTCGCCAGCCCTCCACTTCTTTCTCTTCTGTTCTATGCCAATCTCCCAATGTTTCTCCTTCTCTTTGCCATTCTCCCAATATTTCATCATCTTGTCGATATTCTCTTCTCGGATTTTGATGTACTTCAACATCCCTTCGCCATTCTCCAAGTGCTTTGCAATGGACTATCTCCGGTTTTTGTTTGTAAGATTTCAGGGGCTTGAAGTCTGAGTTTGTACTTCCACAACAGCTAAAATGAATTGAGAGTGTGTTTTATTGATCATAAAATTTTGTATTTAGAACATTCTCTGAAATAATCTACTCTTTGTGTATGCTTACCGTCTGGCCATGCAAATGAAAACGCCGATGGCAAACACAAAAGTCATTCCAGACACTACACCAGCCCCAAGGTACAGAACTGAAACAGAGATTTGACATCCTAGACTACGCGCTGTGATGCGTAGTAATGCGAGTAATCGAAAGTGGAAAAGGACAGTTTGAGATGCAAACTGGTGAAAACTTACCGGCACACTTACTTGTTAAAAGTAACCTTTCTCTCTTTGGTTTCTGTAATGTTGTATTGTTTTGTGTGTTCGTACTATTTATGATGACATTCAGATCAATTGAAGTCGAGAAGAAGGACTCTTCCTTGAAATTTCCTGGAAATATGAAGGTACATATATTTTGTGGCCTAACTACATGGATGTAGGGCACTTCTGAAAACGTGACTCACTGCCAATGTATTTTACTTACCGTACTGACAAACGAAACCTAATTTCGTATCACATCCAACAGTTGTAAACTCGGCCAGGTCACGTGTTAAGACACGGAGAGCCACACAATTTCCTTTCGATTTCTGAACAGAACCTCCAGAGATTGTCCATGTTGACAGTTGAGAGGAGGAAATCATACTGCCTGCAATTAGACGCAGTGGTCAGTCGCAGGGTGTGTGGTTGGTTTATGTTCGACTAGAGCAGTTGAAAAGATCTTTCATGTTTTATATTTTCCCATATACATGTACACGTAATTTATCAATGGCTCTCCTGGGGTTACGTGTTAATACAATTTTTAATGGATCAGTGCAATAATGAGAGAAACGAGAAGTGGAGAATTATCATATACTATCACCGCAATAAGAAAGATGTTTTCAATGTTTTGAAGCCAACTGCATGAGATTTTGTTTCTACAATTTACTATAGTAGAAACTATTTTTATTAATCAAATGAAGATTGATTGATTGTTTGTTTTACGTCCCGTCAATAATTTTTCACTCATACTGAGGCGTCACCAGCTGTTGGTGAAGTACCACAAATGTAGACATATGCCTAGCGCTCAGGGCCGTCACAGTGAGAGTTCTTTAACGTGCCAACGCTTGCCGGGACCTCAGTTTTCAAGGTCATATTCGAAAGATCCGTGATTTTCAATTCTAAATGCCGATGGTTTGGCGAAAGAGCAAAACACTACCTATGTTTACGTCTTAGGTTCGGCCATGGCACGAGCGGGGCTCGAATTTACAACCTCCCGGTTACGAAGCGAACACTCTACCACTCAAATAAAGAAATTACACCGACTTCAATCCAATGCTTTTACAATACGACACATACATTATCACTCTTTGAAACTAACAAGCGTATTAATAAGTGTCATACCATCCAGCCATCGCCATTGAACATCTTTTTTGATGGCTGTCCAGAATTTCCCAATCGGTAGATCGCCGACAATATCAATGGAAGCCAGGGTTCCATTCAGAGTTCTACAGGTTTGATGGGCTGTGGACCAAGTACTGGAGGTAAATGATGAACGAAAACAGTGAGTAGTTTCTCCACAAAATGAACTATTGTCTACAAAATATCATAAAAGAAAAAGAATTGATTACAGCCCGATACTTAAAGTATGTTATTTTTTTTTTTTTTACATTATGCTTATGATTTAACACAATACACCGATACAAAGTATTATTTAATAAAAGAATTCTGTATCAGAAAAGACACAACTGATAAGTTAAAGTAAGCAAGTTTTTGAGTTTGAACGAAATTGAATCTATACTGCAAGAGAATGTTTGCATATTGACTCACTACCCCTTTGTGGTTCTCAAAGAGACGATTTTATAGTAAATTTGTAGGAGTATTTTATACTCCATTTCTATGTGTGGCCCGGCCCTGGCTCATGGGCTTATGAAATGGTAAGTTTTATGAATGGTACCTTTGTGGTTCTTGGAAAATGCATTTTTTAAGATTTCAATATTTCCCTGTATATTCATATGCGATTAAATCTTGGTCCCAGGAATCTGTTTGATCAGTTCTGAATCTATAATCTCTGTATGGACTCTTTCATTTAAAATTCGATTTTTTTGGTGGAGTAGTTATCAAACACTAACCCTGTTTCCCGAAGTGAAATGATCTTCTGAATAGCTTGACTTTCCTTTAAACAAGGATACATTCTGTCAAATTTGGCTGAGTGTTAAAAGGTTAAAATGTTGAGTTCGACATCAGATGACGGAGACATTCTGATCAGAAAAGGTCTTTATTGTCTATGGTTCAGATAATCTAAACCTTTAAAATATTTGTCCAGGCCATAGATCAGTAATGGAGAGATATAAGGTACTTATAATTGGCAAAGAGATTGCGAATGATTAGGTAATGTGTTATGACACTTACTCAAGGTCAATGATGATATACAAGTTAATGCTTTAACTTTATAATGGAGATACATTGGTGCTTAAGATCAGCAAATTCTTCTGACCCGGAGCTTAGGATATCTTTTAAAGTTAAAGTCATTGCCAGTAACTGTTCACACCACAGCTTTATAATGGGAAAACATTAGAAGCTCACATATGACTCAAATAGTGTGTCCTGATCCTATGATAAAGACAGTTGACCAAGGTCATGCTCATAAAAAAATGTTTAGGATCACAGTGTGTTCCGACTCTGAAACAAGGTAAATTTGCCATCATCAAGAACATTTGTGAACATATTAGAAAAAGATGTCATAAATTACAACTTTGTAATGGAAATGAAGATATTAAAATCTCACATTTGGCACAAACATTTGTTGCAACTAGACAGTATGTTTAAATCTTGAACCATGTTTACACGGCCAAGGTCAAGAAAAATAAATTAAAATATTTGTCCAAGTCGAAATGTTGAAATGGCAAAATAGCAGACCAGTAGTAAAGGTCCTCTTGATCACAAGAAAAAGAGGACATTCAATCCTGGAAGATAGCAATGTTCTGATGCACGTTCAACACATATTTCTTCTAAATCACGCTTATTGTCGTATAATCAGAAAAGCTTTAAGGGTTATTAACCTTTTGTATTTGAGATGTTTCGATATTGAAACCATACGTACACGAAGACTTATGATAAAACCATAGATTACAGGTATCTCGAAGTCGCATTTAAAGAAAAACGTTTGAAATAGATTTGCAATAAAACCTCATTACCAAACCGACATATGTACTTCAGGTGAGTGAAACAGTCCGCTAGATGCATCGTTGTAGGTCCGGCCTGTTTTATCTGGACGTACACACACAGCTCTTTACTGGTGCTGTTTGTTATGCCGTTGATTTGGCGAATACTTTTATCTGGTGGTTGATAAAAAAAAAAGAATTGAGTGAGACAATAACCATTTACAGCCTTAAATTTTTTTCGGTTTTCGTTTTCTATGAAATTACGTAATTTCTGTATTGAAATATTCAGAGACAAAAATGGAATTTCTTTTCCCCAATATCGATTTCTATAGAATCGTATGCATGTCAAATTTAGATGTGTAGTGTAAAATTCTAGACGTCCAGTGCGAATTTCTAGACGTCCAGTGATAATTTCTAGACATAAGATTATATATAATACTTATAACCACTCAGTAAAGATAACGTACAGCTGTACACGGACACGCCCTTAATCCCTCCACAAGTCTCGCTCTGACAGTGAGCACACTTAATGGTGCAATCAACGTCCGGCAGCCGGGTCAGCTGGTGTAAATGGTGCTCACACAGACACATTGTACTCTGAAACAAGTGCAGTTCTTGTCTGATAGGCATCAAAGGAGAAAAAAATAAATGTAGTGCCTCTGCAGGTAACTCTGATCTATACTCTATCAAATGTTATTGATTGATTGATTATATACTGTTTAACGTCCCACTCAAGAATTTTTCACTCATATGGAGACGTCTCAAATGTTATTGAAAAGAAGAAAGGTTACAGTCATGTTTATGGACTTTAGAAATGTAACAATTCTTTCATGCTTTAAAGATAGTAATTAGAACTTGTGATTCATTTGAATGTATATATTAACATATATTTTTTGAAATGAAGAATTTTCAAGATGGACGTAATTACAGAAATATAAAAAGTTCAATGTTTCGAGAAAATACTCACATATAAACCGATATTTCCGTTCCATTCACATTGATCGAAGCAGTCTCTGGCGTGTATATTTTTCAGTGGAAACCCTCCTTTTATTAAAGAAGAACGAAAGCAACCTTTGTATACTATCATTTCTTTTGATGGAATCCCCTTATCTAAAAAGAAAAAAAAATCCGAAACTTCCTGCAATTAAAACAATACAAGTTTAAATGTTTTGAATTTATGATATCGCTTAAAAACAGAATTCTTGAATTCGTGGAACAGTTTTAATTCCCCATGTCGCGGTAGCTTAGTGGTTGGGGAGTCCGCTTCGCAATCGTGGGGTCCTGCGTTTGATTTTCGATCCCGGCGCCGTTGCAGTCCTTCACCAAGCTTCCGGCATTTGGAAGTGAGAGTTTGTGGATCTATCGGATATGACTTTAAAAACGGAGGTCCCGTGTCACGGTAAGCACTTGTACGATGAAGAACTGTTGCTGCTATGGCCTTAATCATCATAAACAAGTCCAATTTTGTGGCCCTTAACCTGTGATGGTTTTACATGATTGAAAGAATTCCCGAATGGAACGTACAACAACATTCGAAAATTCCAATGTATTGATTTCGTTTGACCATTACGTATCTATGATAAGTCATAGTTTATTTTCAATCGTATTCTAAACTGAAATGAAGACTCTTTAAATCTTGGATACATGTATTGCCTTCAGTGTTTGATTAACAACATTAAACAATATAATTCATGAATACTGGTACCTGTGGAATTTACTAAACACCTGGTGTCATAAAAGTTCCACCCATGATCATGAAGTCGACCACCCACCCAATACATAGTATTGGGTCGAAAAAGTGTGTCCACTTGTGTTGTGTTTAACGTTCTTGCTGAAGCTCGGAATATTGCAAGATTCCCAGCATTATCTTCACATCTAGACTTTGCTACTATCCACGAAATGGGATTATTGAAAACCTCATATTGCGCATTTACTGAAAAGAGAATTCATTAAAGCATCACTTTTAATACACCATATTCAATGGTAAAAATGAGAAGACATGTCTTTCAAACATGCCTCTCTTCATTACACTATAACACCAGAAGACCGTGATATATCTAAAATTGCATTGATAAACATACACAAATAAATTTATAATTTTTGCCTTTTAGTATAAATACATATATTTACCTTTTAGATTACAAAACACTAGAATTAAAAATGTCAAACTCGCCATCATCCCAGATCATGTTGGCCTCCACACTACCAGTGGGCAGGAAATCCATCGATACATACCACACTAATTAGGGAAACTGTACTTGAGTTGCAGCAGAATTGTGAAGAAGCAATGAGAAATAGTAGTGTACTCAAGGAGGGGCCGTTATGATCGTCTTAATGCAATGTCGACTGAGATTACGTGTTGGCGGTGCACTCATACCATGAAAATCGTAGCATAAATATGAATTCAAATTTCATTAAGAGTTTTTGAAACATTCGGTCCATTTCATGCGGTTACTAGTTCATTATTATGATGTTGATTCTAGGGAGGAACTGTAACGCTTCTACAATTTTGCGTAAAATATAACAGAGAAAAATAAGAAAAAGAAACGCAAGATTTTTTTGTGGAAGATGATTCTCTGCAATATGCAAATAACCGTTAAAGTAACACAGAGTACAAACAATATTAACTACCCAAATATATCTCTTACAATACAAAATTTCAAGTAATGTCTTTATTGGGTATACACTGGTAAGGTGGAACATTATCATGATATGCATACATAAAACATATGCTTCAATGTGTAAAACACATTCATAATATATCGAATGGTGAAGTAAACAATGTGTTAATCGTAATCATAAATCCCAAAGACATATACAAGTTCGAGTGTAGGGCAACACGGACCTCCGACAAAGCGAAGGTAAGATCAGGTGCCATGGAGGAGTATACATTCTCTGCTGACCGGTCACACCCGCCGTGAGCCCTTAGTCGAAATTAGGTAAACGGGATTATCCGTAGTCAAAGTTAGTATGAAAAATGACAGTCTAACAAAGGGTATGAAACAAATCATTCAACATATGTCCCACTTTGTAATCGCAAACAAGGTCATTATAGCGACCGTGAAATTTGCGAAATGATGACTTCAAACGAGATTCGTTATAACTCTGCAACTCAATTTTTTGTCAGTAGCTGACCTCGCTTTAAAAAATTCTCATACGCATGGCATGCTCTAGCATGGCATGCTCTCTCAACACATACCACATAAAACACATGCGTCAATGTGTAAAACACATGGTTCAATGTGTAAAACACATGGTTCAATGTGTAAAACACATTCATAAACACATAAATCACATGGTTCAATGTGTAAAACACATACTTCAATGTGTAAAACACATTCATAAACACATAAATCACATGGTTCAATGTGTAAAACACATTCATAAACACATAAATCACATGGTTCAATGTGTAAAACACATTCATAAACACATAAATCACATGTTTTAATGCATAAAACACTTACTTTAAACACACAAAAACACATGCTTTAATACATAACATACAGGATGCAATACATACAACACATGGAGTACATGCAATACATAAACCACATGGTGCAATACATAAAATACATGCTTCAACACATAAAACACATGTTTCAATACACAAAGCATATAGTAATACTCATGCGTTAATGATAAAAACGTGGGGATCCGGGTTGTTAGAATAGATCCTCAGTATCCCTTGCTTGTCATAAGAGGTGATTAAATGGGGCGGTCCTTCGGATGAGACCGCAAAAAATGAGGCCCCGTGTCCCAGCAGGTGTGGCACGATAAAGATCCCTCCCTGCTCAAAGGCCATAAGCGCCGAGCATAGGCCTAAATTTTACAGCCCTTCACCGGCAATGGTGACGTCTCCATATGAGTGAAAAATTCTCGAACAGGACGTTAAACAATATATAATCAATCAATCAATTAATAATATTTAAAAAAGCGCGTGTTTCAATATATAAAACACACTTCGATACAAAAACCGCCTACAAAGATACTTAAAACACACGCATCAATACATAAAAGAAATAAAACATTCTTCAATACATAAACATTGAAGCAACTGCTCCATTCGTCAATACATAAATCACATTCTTTAAAACACATGCTTCAATACATAAAACACACATTTGAATACATAAATCACATTCTTCACTGCACAAAACAAAGCTCAATTTCCACTGTGCTATTCTGTTCTCAACTTCATACATAAACTGAAGGTATAATATATCATACGTCATTCTCCGGGACCTTAGCATAAATAAACACTCTATGTAACCTCTCCATCAGTTGTTTATTAATACCCCAGCTTCTGAGCACTGTTGCACAGAATGTTACAACTGTGATATATTCCCCTTTCCTCAAAAACTCAGGAGCAAACCTAAGTAATGCGAGGAAGAATGGATATGAACAAAGTACAACAACACAGAGTTTTTGTTTTCTTCTAAATTGCATGCTAAGACAAGATGAAGTTCTGTATAAAAATCACAGAAAGGTGTTGACCTCCGTGTAACACTTTTAAAGCAAAATTCTCACAACTGAAGTCCATATGATTTCCCATGGTCTTCCCGACGTTTGATTGATTGATTATTTATTGCTTTCCGCCACACTCAACAATTTTTCAGTTATCTGGTGGCGTCCTGTTTTTGTTGATGGAGGAGAGAACCCAGTTACAATGTACCTGGGAAGAGACCACCGACCTTCCGCAAGTAAACTGGCAAACTTGCTCACATAACGCCGCGGCCGAGATTCGAACACGCGCCGACAGAGGTGAGAGGCTTTGTGATTTTGAGCCCGATGCTCTAACCACTCGGCCACGGAGGCCCCCCCCCCCATCCCCCCGACGTTTGATGACAGGTCCACTGTACCCTGTTTTAAATGCGCAATTTTTATTAAATTCATATTTCATGCATTTGGTTTCCCATGGTATAGTGACAAAGTGTTTTCAACTAGCCACGAGGAACAAAAAATATGCTTGGATTAGAATGCTATAAAATGTTTGCATCTAACGTGAAATTCATAACACAAAACTGTTAGTGAATATAATGCGAGTTATCTCTCTTAAGTTGGAGATACTGTAATGTAGGCTATATGTAACCAGAGTCACCAACGTTTGAGCCATCAACCTTACTCGAAATCGTCGTTCAAGTTTCACAAAACATGCATGTGAAATGAGCAACAGATTAACAGAATATAGAGTAATATCCCTTGAAAACATTCTGGTGAGAAACTTAAAAAAAAATCTTACTCAAGTAAAACGTAGTGATCAAGAATTTCACCATTAGAAAAGAATTCCAAGTTCTATTATTTCGTCACACAGGTTCAAAATATCTTGTTCCTAGATATGTTTCACCTTTATATTTCTATTCAGCATTCTGAAAATCATATTGTCGCACGTCTTATTCAAGGTTTTCAAGGCCTTTCCAGCCGTTTAATATATACAAGAATACTAATTTTCTATACCTAAACAAGACATTTTTTTCTTTTAAATGTAACCATTTATATTTACTTCTCCTAGGTACCTCACCCCAACCATGGTATATCCAGGGAGTATTTCTTTGTAATAGATTTTGTATTCTTTGTAGGATATATGACAATGATCAATGTTTGTCATCTTTGTTCATTGTTTTACGCATTCCACTTACGAAGAAGTGATTAAAATATCATTATTTGAGTAAAGAGAAATGATTATTACTTACGGAAAACTGTTAAACATTAAGGTAATGCATAGTTTATTAAGGTTACTTTCTCCTGATGGTTGGGCTGCAGAATGATGGTCTGCTCATAAGGAAAATGAATATTCCAATATTCAAATAGTACTGATACCTTTTAAACCCTTGGTATAGTTAATTTAAAATAACGGAAGTCATATTATTACATTCCATTGTAACTGAAAAGGCGAAGATAACGAACAATGTCCAATGTCATAAATCATAAATGGAATATAAATAAGGGAGTTAGGCAAACACGAACCCCTAGATATACCAGAGGTGGGATCAGGTGCCTAGGAGGAGTAAGCATCCATGTCGACCGTTAACATCCGCCGTCAGCCCTATATCTTGATCAGCTATACGGAGTAATACGTAGTCAAAATCAGTGCGCAAATATTGCCCTGACAATTGGTATGAAATAGGTCAGAACGCATTTAACCTAATGAAGTGTTTATTTAAAAATATTGTTTCTGTAGCTGATGCTTTCTAGAAATTTAATATTTGTAGAGTTATGCTGTTCCATGATTTAGTATATCTTTGTAATTTTATAATTTTAATAACAGTATTTTCATGTATTATTTTTTGTTTCTGTTTCGATATTCTACTTGAATTTTATGTATGCATGTATGAATAGTACATGTTCTAAATGGTGCTTCATAAAACTTAATACCATTACTCGGGTTCCTTAAATCCTTGATACTTCTTAGAGGCAAAAAAGTCCGTATTTTATGTCACAGAACATGAAGGGACTCGAACTATGTGTCCTAAGTATCTTTTCCGCCTGTAATTCAAGGAAATGTGGAAGTATTCATTAATAATACACGTACACTTGCCGTATGACCCAGTGGTCATGTAAATTATTATTGTACAAATGCGAGCCAATAAGTAACCGGCCTAATTTACTTCCGGTTGAGATCCACCCCTTTTTTTTTCGATGTAATTGCCCTCTAGTGTGATGCACTTAGACTAACGGTATTCAAGTACCATCAGCCCAGAATTGAAAAAAGACCAACTCCTCAGCTGCCATTACATCGTCTTCGTCAGACCGAAAATGACGTTCACGGATTTTCTTTTTCAAGTTTGGGATTAGGAAAACGTCGCTAGGAGCTAGGTCAGGTGAATATGCAGGATATAGTATTAATTTATACCCTTTTCGCTCTACAGCATCCACTGTAACTTTGCAAGTGTTATCCTGTTGCAAGTGTTGTCCTGTTGCAGCAAAACACCTTTAGAGAGTTCACCTCGGCGTTTTTCACGGATGGTGGTTCTCAGCATAGTACACTCCAGTGATTGTACTTCTCTTGCGTAATAAGTCCAACATAATGACGCCTTCTGCGTCCTAAAATACTGTGGTCATCACCTTGCCAGCAGATGGTTGCATCTTGAACGTTTTTGGCCTCGGGGATCCCACCCTACCCACTGGCAACTCTGCTTTATTCTCTGATGAACCCAAGTCTCATTTACAGTCACCAGACGCAAATGAAAGTCATTTTATGACCTAATACGTTTCAACAAGGCGATACATACTGATGTTCTGGTTGGTTGCCATTTGCTCATCGCTCAGGGATTTGGGGACCAACGGGCTGCTAGCTTCCGCATATATAAACGACCATGTAAGATTGTTGAAACGGTACCATGTGAAATGACTAATGTCTGCGCTATTTCTTCCACCTGAATTCGCCTATCAGAGTATACCAAATCCTGATTTTTTTTAACATTTCTTCGTCGGTGGCATCCAGTGGGCGTCCAGACTAGGCTTCATCTTCTGAAGACGTTCTACCGCTTTTGAATTCCCCTACCCAGAATTTAACCTGAACATATGATGGTGCAGAAGACCCATAAACGTCGGCTAACTCTCCTTGGTTTTCCTTGCCTATTTTATCTTTTAAATACAAGAACCGAATTACATAATGTACTCAACTTTAGATGAAAAGCAAGCATTTGCATCACTAGTCATGTTTGACATTCAATATTCTACTAAAGGAAGACTCGATACGCGAGCAATTTTGTACCCAGGTATAAAACATGTATTAAAACAAGGCATGATAATCGTGGCCATTTCAGTCAAACGGAATGGGATAGGCTTGTTACTTATTGACTCGCCTTCGTATTAATTGGTGAAATAAAAAATTGACTTGCTCTTCAATAGTTGTCCTCAATTCTAGATAATAAGAACGCTATTGATAATATGATGTCTCGAGCACATACACATCTATACAGACGGACGAGATTCTAGGGTATAAAATTCTAGTCTTTAACTAATCGTGAGGTATGTCGTGTAAAGTGAGGTAAATCATACGTTTGAATGTTGTGAATTTGAGAAGAGTTTTGTGATTTCAAAGTCACCAAAAGAATTTTTAAGAATCCACATTTGATTTACACTACTTCTGGGATATGTAGTGGCACAGAACGTTTGAAGTTTCTCCTTTACACTAGTAAATATTTTCATAATGAGGAATGATTGGGGCTTGGTAAACCATTTACTGAATCCAGCAATGTATCGTTGCTTGTAAGGGTTTTTAAGGAGTTTGAGGATCCAGTATAGGTACAGTAACTCATATTCATCCGCTTCATTGATTGGGATATTAAATGTATTTAAAACTGAAGCATGACTTTGAAGAATTTCATCTTTTGAAAGGGCAATGGTAGTGTACGTGCAATTAATAAATGTGGAATAAATGCCAAGTTCGTTTAGAATACAGTTGTAATAATACGTCTTACAAACAAATACAATGTTGTTGCCAGCTTTGTCAGCTGGAACCAAAACATATTCCTTATGTAACCTGTAAAATTTTGCGCGAAATATCTCGGTATTGAAAGCACATACGATCATAGTTCTTTTCATGATCTATAATTAATTTTTAGAATACATAAAATAAATCAAAAAGTGACTTCCCCGACTCTTTAATACCAACATTTGCCTTGAGGCAAGCTTGTAGACAAAATTTGACACCGTTGTCATAGAAGTTTTAACTGACTTTGTCATAATGTTAGGGAGACTAAAACCGGACAAGAGTTCTAAGAAGGACATGCCCTTAGTGATGGTTTGCTCAAACCGGGAGCCTGACCAAGTCCTTCACCCACTTTCTCATGAAATGAATGTCAAACACCCCAATGAGTTTCCCGCCCTATGAATTGTTGAATTATATTATTGTGAACCAAGGTTGGCATGGTATGCCTTTGTAATATTGCAAAAGTTTTTCAAACTTTGAGGTCTGCTTTTATGCGTTTTGTGATCCTAATTCTGTGGTATTGTTCGGTAATGTCTAGCCTGGATTGATGAGGCGGCGACAGAAAGCCTGACGAGGGGAACACCCTTGAAAGCGAAGTTAAATACGGCCTAAGAAGGATTGATTGATTGTTGTTTTCCGCCACACTCAACAATTTTTCAGTTATCTGGTGGCGTCCAGTTTTTATTGGAGGAGGAGAGAACCCTGATACAATGTACCCGGGAAGAGACCACCGACCTTCCGAAAGTAAAATGGCAAACTTTCTCACATATATCGCCGCGAGCGAGATTCGAACCCGCGCCGACTAGAGGTGAGAGGCCTTATGATTTTGAGCGCGATGCTCTAACCACTCGGCCACGGAGGCCATAAGGAAATCCGAAAGCTGAGAAATTGTTGGGAATCAAAGGAGCTAGCGACACGTCGTCGGCCATTTGATGTACAAAACCAGGTTGGCTAAGAGAGGAGCACAATTTTTGCCTATGGGAATTCCAACATACTGTTGGAAGACCTATTTTCAAAGAGTACGTAAATATTGTTAATGAGGAACTTCAGTACTCTTTGATATAGTATTTAGAGTATTTAGAGTACCTGTGTATACTCTGAATAATATCTTTTTAAATGACTGATCAGAAGAATTATACATTTTCGACTTCCATTATTATCGTTAAAACATGAGCGTATGATGACAAAATGATTAGTCTTCATATCATCTTGAGGAGTGGTTCTGGTTCTTAAAACGTTGAAAAGTTATACTTTTTATGTTGTTGATTTTAGAAAGAAAAAAAATTGAAAATGAAATACTTTTTTGTGAATTTGTTTGAATACACAGTTGTTTTACAGCACTTCTCAAATGTGTTGTGGCACAATGCTTCTAACATACCAAGGGGCTTGGTAGAATAAATGCTGGATCCGCCAATGTATCTTTGTAAGAGGTTTTGTAAAGTTCTAGAATCCAATATAAGTACGATACGTGATATTTACTCACACCATTCACTGGGAAATTATGTATGTTTAACAAAACATGAAGCGTATTTTTGAAGAATTTCGTCTTTTGAATTGGAACATTGAGTATAAATTGGATGACCAAATGTGAAATTAAACCCAAACTGTTCTGAAATACAATTGTCATAATGATTCTTACATACGAAGACAATGTTGTTATCAGATGGAACCAGTACACATTCCTTATGTAACTTATCTAACCATTTCATTGCTTTTGGTGTACTGAATATATGGAAATACTCAGTTAAAATTCAAGAATTGCATTCACACTTTTGACAGTACATAGTAAACGTCACCGCCACACACTTGAAATCCGGAAAATAAATATTCAATTCAATGATGACAAATGACGTCAATTAACATATCACCTATATACAATTATAATTTCTGGTTTGATGTATTGCTGTCAATGGAAAGATTTAGTGATGACTAGAATAGAGCAGAGAAAATTATATCGGTATATTGATAATCTAATTATCAGTAGGAAAATCCAGGAATGAATCATAAATTTATAAACAATCTATTTTTCATTATAAAGAAAATAAAGAAAATCGAATATTCATCAGCTGCAATTTCAATGATCGATTGATATCAATAATTATATGCCAAAGAAACATCTGTCGTACAACATACATGGTTTTTATTGTAGTCAGTATAAGACTTTCAAATTGTAGCATTTATGTTAAATGATACCAAGCAGTGCACTCCATAGTGCAGTGATATTTATCGTAGAACCAGTATTTCCACAGATAGGAAAATCATTGAAATTGGGATTGATTGTGTACAATTTTTTTTTCTTTTGCATGGTTTTTCCATTCCGTCTTCCGCTTTTTTGTGGTATCCCAATGGACATTTCATCATAATTTATTCCAACATATTCTATTTCTGGAGATAAAAGGGTATATAGCCTTAGAGCAAATCATCTCGGGGTGTATTTGTGTTAACAGCGATTATAGACAACGATTGCGTGCTAAGACATCCAACATAAAACCATTTTCATCAATACACTTGCTGGTATTCTTCGACATGGGAAAGATTCTTTATGTCACACTATTTATTGTGGGCTTTGTGTTGTTTGAGGCACAAGCTCAATTCAGAGGTAAGAAATCTATCGATATACTGATATATAATATGTTTTCAGTCTTTATTACAGTAACTCGATTATTCAATTGCTTACTTATCTCTCAACCAATACGCAAAAGCTTGTTCTGCGTATGACCAGTTTTTAAATTCAGGCAGTCTACTGAAAAACAGGTTTATGTTACAGGGGTTTCAACAGTCTCGTTTAAGTAAGCATTTCGCAAATGATATGGTCGTTATAATGATCTAGTTTGCCGATATATTGCCCTGTTATTGGGTCAAATGCTCTCTGACGTGTGTCATACCAATTATTAAGCCGTTCTTTGCATACTGAATCTGACTACGGATTGATGACTTTACCTGATCAAGATATAGGGTTCACGGTGGATGTAACCGGTCGACAAGAAATGCTTATTCCTTCCAGGTACCTCTGGGATCTGTATTTGCGCAACTCTCTATCTTGTATTCCTTATAGGATTTATGAGATTCACCATTGTTCGTAACCTTCACCTTTTCATTAATGTCGTTCTATAATGGTTGACAGGTGGAGTTCGACGTCCCCGACGACGACATTTTCCTTCAGGTTTCAACATCAGAGCACCAAGTGGTACGACACGTTAAGGTTAAATTTATCAAAATATGTTATCTCCTAATTTTATAGATATCATTTTACAAAATTAAATGAAATCACATTGAACTTTGTAGGAGAGCAGAGAAATTCACTAGGAAATCTCCAGGACCTCATTTGCCAATATTGTCTCGACCTCTTCAACTCTGGACAGATGAGAGGAACGGAACATGATTGCAGCATATACTGCTCTATGGGAAACATTGAACCCTGTAGACCCAATGCTTATCTAGGACGCCCATCATTTCCGAGGTTCTGATAACAATAACATCTTTAATAAACTTACGAACTTGCATTAAATCTGTGTTGTGTTTGTTTTCAGTTTACCTACTTGTGCACACACACACACACACACACACACACACACACACACACACACACACAGATATATATATATATATATATATATATATATATATATATATATATATATAAAACACGTGGTTCATATATCTAGTTTGATATATCACAGGTATTTTGAGATCATCCCATCATCTATATATTGTTTTCGTGTTTATCAATAGAGTACAGATATTTAAAAAAAAAAAGACGTGAAAGATCTATTTTAATCTTTACAACAATTCTCATCAAATGTAAAGTACATGATTGATTGTTTGATTGATTGATTGTACATTGGTTAATGTCCATCTTGAGAATGTATCACTCGTATGGAGACCTCACCATTGCCGGTGAAGGGCTGCAAAATATATGTCTATGCTCGGCACGTAAATAATTTGAGCATGGAGGGATCTTTTTCGTGCAACATCTGCTGTGACAGGTGACTTCGGTTTTTTCGGTCTCATTCGAGGGACCGCCCCAATTTGTTTCCTCTTACGTCAAATTTAAAGAACAGTGCGATAATATACAAATTTTTCTAATGGCTTATCAAACGAAAGCTCTGTACCAACCAAAATTGATCATATATCTAAATCTGGAAAGCAGTAAACTATTTAATATAAGTACCAGAAAATATTGTGCACAGAATTTGTGAGAGCATACTGTGGAAATATACACACAAAAACAATACCCCGAAATTCCGATTAGAAAACAAAGATAATCTTGTCAACATAGACCCAGTCTGGCTCGGAGGACCACCCATAGACGCCCCAGCAATTCAAGCATCTGAAGAAGAGGCAAATATTCAGCAGGTTGCATCTCTCTTGTTAGGAGCCAATCTAGACGTAACGAATATAAAAAGGCTAATGTAATGAACAATACTCAATATCGTAATTCCTATAGAGGGCGCTAATCAGAGAAATGGACAAACACGGACCCCTGGTCATAACAGAGGTGGAATCAGATGCCTAGGAGGAATAAACATCCCCTATCGACCGATCACACCCGCCGTGAATTAATGATCAATGATCAGTTCAACGGAGTAATCTGCAGTCAGAATCAGTGTGCCAATAACGGTGTAATATTTGGTTTGAAACACTCAGGCTGCATTTGACCTAATAGAAGGTTGGTTGTATCGGCAAATTAGATCGTTATAACGACCATATAATTTGCGAAATGTTGAATTAATACGAAACTGTACCAACCCTTGTAATATCAAGTTCTTTTTCGTAGCCTGCCTCGATTTAAAAACTTATCATATGCAGAACAAGCTCTTATCGAATCAGTTTAGAGATATAAACACCACAGTGATAATGGAATTTTGCTAAATAGATAAGGGAAGTTGACGGTGGAGAAATTAAAATCACGTTTGTAATACAGATGAGTTGTTAATTTGCCGTCAGCAATAAAATAGCTAAGAACGAAACATATGTGGAAGACTCTGTGGTGTCTTTTATTTTAAGTTCACTGGGAGATATCAAATGGACATATTAATGAAAATGATCATTGTTAAAAGATAAAGCGTAGTCGATATATCTAAATGTCGAATTGAAGGCCACAGCAAGAGATTTTTTTCTTTTCGTGTGGAAGCTTTTGAATGACGTCTACTTGATAAGGATATAAAACAGTTCAACTAACAAAGAAACACAATTCGTGCCCATGACAATTCCAGCAGACTGTTGGAAGACCCGATCTTCAAAGACTAGAAAGATATTATTGTTAAAGAGGAACTCTTGGCATATTTCGGCTACAACTTGTGCATGACGTTAGAGTGGTGTTTGATAGAATAATTTTTGGATGACTGATCACTAGATTATTGATTATATATTATTTAGCGTCCTGCTCAAGAATTATCCACTGAAAAGGAGACGTCACCATTGTCGGTGAAGGGCTGCAAAATTAGGCCTATGCTCGGCGCTCAGGGCCTTTGAGCAGGGATATCTTTATCGTGCCACACCTGCTGTGATACTGGACCTAGGCTTTTGCGGTCTCATTCGAAAGACCGCCCCATTTAGTCGCCTCTTACGACAAGCAAGGGGTACTGAGGATCTGTTCTAACCCGGATCTCCACGAGGTCTGATCACTAGACCATATTTGTTGAAGAAGCAACTGTCAAAACATCTCGTCGTTAATTTATTAATTTAGTATGGTCATGCAAAGAACATTTTAATACTGTTGATATTGTTGATTTGAATAAAAGTTTGTATGATTTCAAATTTGTAAAAGTTCTTTAGAATTATTGAGAATTCACATTTGATTTACAGCACTTATGTTATAGCAGAGTGCGTTTGAAGTTTCTCCTTCACAGGAGTTATATTCTCGAGAGGAGCGAAGATAGGGGCTTGGTAGAATATTTACTGGATCTACCAATGTATCTTTGTAAGGGTTTTTGTGGAGTTTGGAAATCCAGTATAGGCACGGTAACTTTTACTCATCCACTCCATGGACTGAGATATTAAATGTGTTTAAAACTAAAGAATGATTATGAAGAATTTTATCTTTTGAAAGGGTAGTTATAAGATAGGTGCAGTTACTAAATGTGGAATTAATGAATATATTATTTAATTATGATAAATATATTTACTCATCAAAGAGTCTCGCAGGAAGGTCTATATCCTCTCCAATTCCAAGAAAACTCGTTAAAATTGAATAAGAAACATTTTAATTCTAAACACAAACACATTTTTTTCCACTAAAATCACTGTTCCAGTTTTGTTGATTTATTTGAATTAACGAAATATTAATCCTCTGACTTTGAACGTTGATGTGGCATCCAGAACTTTTTCCAGGATGTTACGTCAGCAAAATAAATACTTGGAATAGTTTTGAAATAAATGTAAGTAAAATAAAAAAATGAAATAATGATAGGTTTCTAGATTATTTCAATGCCTTCTAAAATAAATTTCATTAATAGATGTGGATAAATATATGTTTGACTGTATAACATTTATTCACACTATTTTTTTTCTCGCGTAGGAATACGAACAAGGACGGCATGTCAGTAATGGCACTTCGGTTATGCTCTGAGCCAGTTGTTTAGTTGTATTGGGGATCATTTCAAAATTAAAGTGATAGAAAGAGCGAATTAGATATATAGAACAGCTATAATTGCGTGATTTGATATTTGACAGGGGATGCTTACTCCTATTAGGTATCTGATCCCACCTCTGGTATGACCAGGGGTCCGTGTTTACCCATCTCTCTGATTTGTACTTTCTATAGAAATTGCAAGATTGAATACTATAAGTTATCTTGGCCTTTTCGTCTAACTTGTTGAAATGATATTCTTTTATTCAGTAAGCCTCGCGAATAAGTACACCATTTCAACTCGTTGGATAAAGCAAATATCAAATCACGCAATATAGATTCTCTCTCTCTCTCTCTCTCTCTCTCTCTCTCTCTCTCTCTCTCTCTCATGGATAATTGTATTACAACAAAGTAAGCCCAAAACTAAACCACTGCGCGCTCAATATTCGCCTTAAAGGCACTAACTTTTTATTTTGTGATATGTTGGTTTTTTAACAACCTTATCAGTTTGTCTATTAAAGCGTGCTTGTCACTGAGTGAAAGGTAGACTCTCAAACTGTAAATAAGGTGTTTACCGGCAGTCATGATTGACCACGAACAGTATGAGATGTGAGTGATATTTTATTGTTCATAGAAGAGATCTCGAAATTTACAAGGGGATTTTTTGTAGGACATTTTGTCCATTTTCAGATGATCAATTGTTTATCTGGGCATTTAAAAACCGACCTTTAAGAATCGACAAAATGTATTCATTGGAAATTCCAAATTGTAGCGGTCAAATGTGAAAGGAATCACTAATAGTTTTTTTCAGCTCTATGATCATATAAATAAGAACATAAAAATGATGATAGACAGTTGAATTTCGTCTGTTAAACAACATGCGGTGTATCCTGTTTCTTTGTATTTGGTGGGGTTTGCCACAGATGGGCTCTGCATTCATGTCTACATCAAAAGGTATGTAGTAGAATGAAGCTTCCTTTTATATTTGAAGAATCTGTATATATTCGCAGTGTAATTTTAAAAGAAAACAAAGGTTTGTGCTGATTGCTAGCATAGGACTATACAGACATTGCGTTATATTATTTTCCCTCATAATAATAATAATAATAATAATAATAATAATCATTTTATATAGCGCCCTATTCGATCAAAATAATCGCTCTAAAGCGCTGTACATCATAAATCATAAGACAGGTTACATAAATACTAATTTTTAAAAGACAGGTTACATAGTACTAGAAGTAAATGATTTTTTTTTTATTTTTTTTTTTTGGATTTTTTTTTTTGAAATTAAGTAAAAGTGAAAATGATTAAAATTGAGACATTTAATAATAAGCGAGTCTAAAAAGATATGTTTTTAATTGCGTTTTAAAACTGTTCAAAGTCTGACACCGACGAAGGTTATCAGGCAATGCATTCCATAGTGTCGCAGCTGCCACGTCTAACCGCCTTTTCCCATATGTGGAAGTTCGACATCTAGGTGTCATCAGTGTCAGGGAATTTTCCGATCTTAAAGAACGTTGAGGTTTATAAACGGTAATCACCTCTTCCAGGTATTGTGGCACCATCTTGTAAACCACCTTGTACGAGTACACAAGAATCTTGTACTTGATACGACTGTCTATGGGAAGCCAGTGTAGGGAAGTCAGCACTGGGGTAATGTGGTCATTTTTCTTAGTTCGCGTGATAATTCTTGCCGCCATGTTTTGCACTCTCTGCAGTTTTGCCAGGTCAGATGCGTTAATGCCGAACAGAAGAGCATTGGCATAGTCGAACCTAGATGTCACAAGGGCACAGACTAAGGTCTTACACGCATCTTCTGTAATGAGTGACCGTATTCGTCCGATATTACGAAGCTGGTGATAGCATGCACGGGATAAAGATGATATTTGTTTTTGCATACATAAAGATTTATCAAACCAAACACCCAAGTTCTTCACAAACGGTGTTTCACGGATGATGGTGTCACCAAAGTTAAGATGGTATGATGATGAGTCAATGGCTAGATGTTTCGGAGAGAAAACAAGAAACTCTGTTTTGTCCTGATTAAGTTTTAACAGGTTGGCTGACATCCACATTTTAATCTCATCCATGCATGACTCAAGGCGGCTGGCAGTATTTCGCCACTCCTCTCCTGGTTTGAAAACCAGATAGGCTTGTGTGTCATCGGCGTAAAGATGATGTAAGACGTTGTTACGCCGACAAATTTCGCCAATTGGTTTGGAGAAAATTGCATAGAGCCGAGGTCCAAGGACAGATCCCTGAGGTACGCCACATTTGAGAAGGAAATCATTGGAGAAAGTGGATCCAATGGCCACTTTTTGGGTCCTATCTGAAAGATATGACTTAATCCACTCAAGTGCTGAGCCAGAAATACCGAAAGCAAATTCAAGACGTCTTATTAGAATAGAATGATCAATGACATTGAAGGCAGCGGAAAGGTCTAACATAATTAATGCGACGCTGGAACCCGCGTCTAATGCTGCGACAATGTCGTGATGAACGCGAAGTAAGGCCGTTTCTGTAGAATGACAGGCTCGGTATGCCGACTGTACGTTGTTATGAAGATGATTCAATTCTATGTGATGATCCAAGCGTCTTGCGACTATCTTTTCAAGAATCTTTGAGATGAATGAAAGATTCGAAACAGGTCTGTAATTTCGATATTCCTGAGAATCTAGGCCAGCTTGGTAGCATTTACTTTTTACCTACAGACCTGCACTGCCCCGTATGAAATAAATGTACTCAGTATTACATTTATTGGCCTTGAAAATGATCTACAAATTTCATAAGAATTGTAAAAAGAAATTATTGTCGCTTTATGTAATGTTATATGTCTGATACAATTATATTTGGCCACTTTGATCAACATTGGATGATGATATATATGTTTATTTTAAGTTAAATGCTTTGCTACAATGGAAACATATTGCATTATAGTTAATAGCATAGCTATTCAGTTAAATGATATGCAGTTTTCCACAACTTATCAAGTACTTCACTGTCCAATCGCTTTGTTTGTTTTTTGCTTAACGTCCCAGAAGAATATTTTTCATTCACGTGGAAACGTCACCAGCTTCAGGTGAAGTGTTACAAATTTTAAGCTATGCATGGCGCTGAAGGTTGTAATAGTGACATTTATTTAGACCACAAAACCTCCAAGATCTCCAGTTTTGATACTCTGGCTTTCATTGGTATTACCAGGTGCGAAGGAATAACTACTAGGTTTGTTTGACGAGGTTTAATGCAGAGTTGAGATCGAGAAATTGAAAAGGGCCTCCAAATCGCGAACTGATCATCCTAAATACAACGCAACCGCGACCAGTAAAATACCAAGTTTTCTTTTCGACAAACTTTTTAAAAATACAGTGAATAAATGGTTTAAATAAGAATGAAAGTGTGCTTCCTTCTTCAATTTACTCAATAGCCTTTGTGATATTTTTATATTTATATATCGTTTTAAAAAGTATATATATATATATATATATATATATATATATAATAGTACATTATATTGATGTAAATTTTCTGGAGAGCTAAAACTTCCCTAAACGCCTTCGTGTTTCTCTCTCTCTCTCTCTCTCTCTCTCTCTCTCTCTCTCTCTCTCTCTCTCATTTAAGCATATATTTATCAGGTTTTCTGTTCTTTACATATCGTTGTGAAAAGACTTTTGTAAAAGAGCAGAAAAGGTGAAATCGGTATTATATTTACTGATTTCAGAAGTAGTTTTGATCATTGCCTTCTTTCACATGTACAGATCTGTACACTATACATTTTCCCCGATTACAAGTGACGTATATGTATAATTCATTACAGGACATGTTCGCCATCTGCAACCAATTTCTAGATTTCCAGCTATGCCCTTTACAGGTAACTTAAAAGAAAAGAATCTAGCAATGAAAATTGCAGAGCGTACACGTTTAAACCGGAAAAGAACACTTCGAAAATATTTTGTATCATATTATAGATTTACCTGTAATGAAAACGGTCAAGGAAATTGACCAAAAAAAAAACCCAAAACAAAACAAAAACTATAGAGATGTTTCAGGGTTTTAAACAGTATCGTTTAATGTCAGCATTTCTCTTTTACTATTTTATTGTACAACGCCAGTGAATACATGCATGTAAAATTAGGCGTTTTAATCAAATAAACTAGTTTCAGTTTCAAACTAGTTTCATTTCGCAAATTCAATAGTCGTTATAACAGTCTAGTTTTCCCAATACAACCTGTCACTGGGTCAAAAGCTGTTTGACATGTTTAATACCAATTGTTAGGCTGTTCTTTTCATATTGATTCGCCGTTTACTTAGTCAATATATATGATTCACGGTAGGTATGATCGGTTGACAAGGAATGCTTACTCCTCCTAGGCAATTGATCCTACCTCTGGTATGTAAAGGGGTCCGTGTTTGCCTTACTCCTAATTTTATATACTTTATAGGAGTTATGAGATTGATCATTGTTTGTTATCTTCAATTTTTAACCCGTTTTAATATTTTCTTGTAGAGCCTTTGGTCCAGAAGACATTCAGCCGTAGCTCTTATTACCTTCAAAACCTGATGTGCAGCTTTTGTCTTCAAGTCGCATTCTCTCCCCATCATCCTGTCAATCACAACGACTGTTCCTTGTATTGTCTGAATGCCTTCGCACCATGTACCAAATGAACCTCTCATCAATCTCTGACATATTATATTGAAATTCTTTTAAGTTTGGCTGTCAAATCCATCACTATTTTATATCTACGATGACAAACGTTTTCCATTACATAACTTTACGATAGAATTATGTTCCACTTATATACATTTAAATTCTAGTATGATTGCCTTTGCAAAAACCTAAGACAAGCTGGAATATTGTGTTAGACAACAAACTGAACGAGGCATTTAAATTCCAAAATGACAATATCACAATGCCAAATTATTTTATCTGCTTTATTCATGGAAACGAATCACTTTTTAAAACTCAGTTTGATAATTAAAGTATATTGAAGTAACTGAACAACTGTTTCGAGTTTTGGTCTTAATTTCTCTAAACAATCATAATATTGCGTGGGTGTGAATACTATGCTGAAGCTTACCATGGCTTATACGATGACATTGGGGTGGGTGCTTTAACTCATTTCCAGATGTTTTGCATTAACACGTTTAAATTTCATAATAATAACACTTTTTGAACAAACAATTTTTTATAATGAAATATGTGATGTGAAATATGAAATTTAACTCATCAAGAAACACTCCATTACATGTACGATTTAGCTAATCTGGTCATAAATTTAAATAAAGATGTACAACTTCGACTTATCAATTTGGCTTTCTTCTCTATATCAGCGATGTTGCTTGACATGGTAAATTCTTGACATGGTAAATTCTTGATGTCAAAATGACGTATTCTTGTTAACCCAGTTGGTTTGTTGTATATTGTTTAACATTGCGCTCAAGAATAATTTCACTCATATGGAGACGTCACCATTGCCTGTGACGGGCTGCAAAATTTAGGCTTGTGCTCCGCTCTAACGGCCTTCGAGCACTTGCTTTGACACAGAGCCTTGGTTTTTGCGGTCTCATCCGAAGGACCGCCCCATTTAGTCGTCTCTTACAAGCAAGAGGTACTCAGGACCTATTTTAACCCGGATCCCACTTAACCCGGAGATTATTCTTTGTGATATAGGAACACGTTAACAAGGCATGTTGGACGCTTACAGTAAAACCATTGTTTGAATCTCTGGGTTTGGCAAAAAATTATGCGAACCTGAAAACATTCAAGTTGGAAATACCGAAGGAAAACGTCCTGTAGAAAGTTATTATTTTGTGACTAAGTCCTATGCAAAACGTTTCAGAACTTCGAACTTACCGTGTTTTCTAAGAATCGATATAAACAATAAAACTATCACGTCTACAAAGACTTGTTCAAACCTGTGTAGTCAGTTATGATGATGTTCTTACGTGGTGTGTTTCCTCAGATGGAGACAATGTAGTACTAAGCTGAACCACCGAGTCACTTTAGGACAGCATCTGTGCAAGAGAAATTTGTTGAGGGATAACCCCAGAATTGGGGATATTTTGTTTTAGAACAAACACTGAAGGTTTTTTTCCCCCAACATTTCGAGTACGAATCACATGACAACAACATGTAAAATTCCCAATAAATCCCTCGATGCAATAAAGTTTTATACGTAGTTTATTGGAAACACAACATTGTCAATTCGCGATACATTATGCAATGTACAATTAGATATAAATAAGGAAAGAAATTTCAATATCTACCTCATCATATTCGATATATTTTGTGCAATTATAATTAATAAAAGAGTAATACTTGTTTGGTGCAGTCTGTGTTATAAACAGCTATTCTCTGTATTGAAATCGGTTTCTAGGCTAATTTGAATTATTATAGTTCATGAATGACAAATATGTAATGTCAGTATAAATACATTGTTTACAATTATTACTTTGTGTATTTCACATTGCATCGTATGATCATATGAGTATATGAACATAGACGAAAGATGCATGATATTAAACATCCATGTAATAAGTCCAGACATGCGTATGCACGAAAGTGTTTCTAGTTTTCCAGACGGTGCGCAGTACATAAGCAAATGCATTCATTGTAGAGTACCTCATTCTCAATAGTCACGTACTATATGACCATCTTTTCCCTTTAAAGGTAATTTATAGAATACAGTTTTTTTTAAGATCAAAGAGAAGAAACGTAACAAAAAGCACAGCATTATGAAAATATTTCGTATTATATATCTTCATGTTATGAAAACAATCAAGGAAATCGAGAGAGAGAGAGAGAGAGAGAGAGAGAAAACCCTAAGAAAACAAAACAAAAAAATCTATATCCTCATAAAATTTCGTCGTGTCATTTTAGAGCCTTTGAACCAGGAAACACTGGGGCGTCACTTTGATTACTTTCATGACCTTATGTGTACTTTTCGTCATTACCCAACATTGTCCTACTATTATAACGCAAGAATTCATAGTATTATGTGAATTGTTTTTTTTTATTCCTGTAATCAAACAAATCTTTGATATATATCCTCTGAAAAGTACACGATGGTGTATTAATGACTGATTTACTTTTTGAAAATTTCGCACGAATTTTACTTTATTATGTGTATACTTCTGACGACTATGCTATTAAAATGCTTCCAATCGCCATTACGTTTCTCGTAGTTACTAAAATCGGAAGATTTAGACAGTGACGTTTTTCAAACTTTAGAAAAACCTTTCTGGAATAAATGAATATCTAGGTTGTTTGTATGATAGTGCAATAACAATGGAAATATGAGGTATATAAGGAAAAGCCGCCTATTCAGGTATGCGTTATCTCCATCTTTACATACTTATATCCCTCCCATAATACAAACGACCTCTACACATTTATTCCTCACGGCGGGTGTGACCGGTCAACGGGGGATGCTTACTCATACGGAACTGGTCCCACCTCTGGTGTCCTCGTTTGCTCTATTCTTCATTTGTATTCGTAATAAGAATTAGGAGATTGATCACTGCTCATTAGTTTCATATTTTGTCAATCAACTTGATTCTTTTTATGAATACCTAATTTTTTATGCAAAGTTAAAATGTTAGTGGTTATTCTGTTTTTAGAAATGAAAAGCTTTTATACATTGACACAACACATATACATATAAACGAATTTCACATTCTAAATGTACTACAAAAAAAACAAAAAACAAAAAAAAAAAACACCAAAAAAACCCCAAAAACAAAAACAAAAAAACAAAAAAAACAAGAAAAGAAATGTTAAACTAATTACATGATCCACAGATGAAAAAACCAGACACGGAATGATTGATTGCTTGTGGTTTTAAAACAAACCATCCTTTTCTGGTTTTGTCTCAGCGATAACCGACAAGTTAAATATTCTAAATAAGGAGATGCGAATTTTCCTTTTGATTTGTATTTTGGTAGTTGGTGGTGAATCACATTATATAAGATAACCTAGTGGATGTACACTATACACAAAATTCGTTAACTAAACTTTGAGAGTGTTGTCTCGGTAGTCATCTTGTTTGCTCTTGTTTTGTTTATTTTGCAGGGATATTCTTCAGTCTGGATTTTGATGAAGAACATACCTTGATATTCGATTCTCCCTTTAGAGGTAAGGATCGATTATTAAGACTTTCTACCATTATATTATTTGATCGGAATAGCAACATCTGATGTTGATATTAAGAAAAATATGGAGTTCATAACTGACAATAGCAATGCAGTCTTTGAAGAGCAAGTCTTTGAACGATCTGTTGGAATTCCTATGGGCACGAATTGTGTACTCCATTTATGTCATTTTATTAACTGACTTGTTTATGCATTTTTATGGAGAATGTATTTAAAGAAAAACTTATATATGAGAAGAAGAAAAATACATCGACATTTCAATCATTAACATTATTCATTTTCATTCATATGTCGATTCGATGTGTCCCACTTGCTAGGTCAGGGACGTAGGAGAATGGGGTGGGGGGGGGGGGGGGGGGGAGAGTCAACTAATTATCACCCCTCCCTCTTCCATCCCTCCATAAGAAGAACAAGTTTCACTTCCCCTGACGCTGTTTTATTTTTGAAATGTTTAAACTGATAATCGTTTTCTTTCACCCGCATATAGTCAAAATAGTGAAATAACTATGATATGAAGGTTGCTTAAAGTTTATGGAACATTTAACCGCACTTTTCGTGTGGCCCTCTTAAGACTTACAGTCAATACAGCATATTAGCCTGAGTACGTTGTTCATTGTCTGGCTGATACCAGCATGCACACTTTCATATGAATGACAAATAATAAAATGCGTGATGCTTGCAGAAACGGTTCATGGGATACAATACCCAGAAGGCACTCAGAGACAATATTGGAACTTTTTTATAGCATAACAATTCGTATACCGCCCACCCCTTGTAAACAAGTGAAGGTGTAGTTACTAGCATAACACCCTGTCCTAATTAAGGATATAGTATTATTTCCATTAGTTGCAATATTTATTAGAGGTACGCATGCAAAAAAAAAACAGGGGCAAAGCTTAAAGATATAATTATTGATTCCATATCCTTTATAGGACGTGTGGGTTTTTAGGGGTTTTTGTTTTTGCTTGGCAAATTTTTCTCCTCTTGCCCGTACATTTCAAAGTGGTTGTTCAAATCCTGCGCTATGCATATGTACTTTCGATATTGTACTCGCCATTAAGTGTAACGTCATATGCGACCTCGAGCAAGAAGTTTTGACAAGAATTGTTAGCCATTTTATAAACGCATAAATCGACGAAATAGCCATTTATCACGTTATCGGCTTGTGGATAACACTGAATTAATGTGATTTGTGCCGTATAAGGGTGTATTAGCTCTCAGAAGAGGGACTGTAGGCTGAGATTTCGAAAGAAGGTGTGAAGAAAAGACGTGGATAATTAATTTGCCGGTACAAAGACTTTGCCATAAAAATGAAAATAAAAAAACAGTCGTCTTTGTCGATGTACTTTTCCAGTACGCAGTTACACAGAGAGCCAGTTAAACTGAGAAAATGGTTACGTACCTATTGAAGCTAAGCATATTGTATGCATTCTGTACTGGTCTTCATCATTTCACAAAATACACGCTCGCACCTTGGGAATAAAAACTGACCTTGTAACAACATATACTTGTGGTACCTGTTTCTACCAACTCTTAGATTTAAAAAAAAAATAAAGATAGAAAATAATTGAACTTTCAGTTATACATAATGAAATATTGTAATTATTAAATTTAATTGTATTGCAATGCTTTAATTTAAAAAGAATTGAATTATAATGCTTTAATTCTTTTTAAATCAAGTACAGTGCGTATAATGGAGTGTTCCCAATTCCTATCGACGTGAAGAACACAATTTAAAAAACCCCGAAAGAAAATGGCATCGCTTTATTAAAATAAAGCATGGTGTTTTCTGGTTTGAATTTCATGTTTTATTTATTCGTATCTTTGGAGATTCACCTGTGACAGTAGGATTAGTAGTCAACGATGCAACCTTAACATGTATCACAATTTGTCTGATCCCAAAATAAATAACGGCACTATTTATTATAAAAACAATCCCAATTACACATAGCATTACCACATAGTGTTTAGACAGCGACCCATAGAAAGAATATCTACTAGCTCGCTGATTTCATTTTCGCTTTCCTCACTGCATATGGGTATTTACGTTGCTATTTGTATGCACTGGTGGCTAAAATATATAAGGTTTGATGTTAAGACTCGGGAAATTTGTTAATATCAAAATAAATGTTGTCCATGGTAAATAATGGGGAATAAAACTTCGTTTTTCAAAATATCTTAACACTATTTTTAAAACCTGCAGATCGAGAAAGGTCGCTTATAACGTCAATGTACCACGTGACTACCTAACTAATTAACGAGACGTTTAGATTTAAATCTGTATTGTGACTAATTAGTGTAATATTTTAGCGAACTAACTATTAGAATTAATTACTATCTACATAAGGAAGACACAATGCGTATAATTTTGTATACTTTGGAAATATGTGATGTGTCCATTTTGTTTTAATATACATATTTTTCTGTAATAACCTATTCAACCTCAGAAAGTCATCTTCATAAGTTTCGAATCAGGGATGGATAAAATGTAAAGAAAATATATACGCGATTTCAAATGTTTCAGAAATAGCAAGGAGGAAATGTCATTATTCTGTTTATATATATCCCGGAAATACTCAAATCTACATGTATATCTATGTGTTTCTGATACGAATCTAAAATTGCTTACATGTAACGGTCAAGAGCATGAAATCAAAAATACACTGAACTGTAGATTAAGGTAGGAGTTTAAATTGTGTTGAGGAAATAGTCAACTTTCTCTGCTTCATGATTAACGGTAACAGCCGAATGCAATGGGTATGGTAATGTGATTGCGTGCATGATCTAGTAAGCTGCACTATTAATACGTCTTCCAAGCCCAACCTTAGTAAAAATAGAAAGAGGAAATATTCTTGTCTTGTGATCAGTCATTCAAAAAATTACTTTATTAAACACCACTCTGACTCTGACACAAGTACTCTAAAGTTGGTATCAAAAAGGTGCTGGAGTTCCTCATTGCAGTTGCTTTCAACACTTTGTTGGAAATCCCATTGGCAAGAATCTTTTATTCGCTGACCTGTTTTCATATTCTTACGTGAGGAAGAAATATTTTGCTGTGGCCTCCACATCTCTCTCTCTCTCTCTCTCTCTCTCTCTCTCTCTCTCTCTCTCTCTCTCTCTCTCTCTCTCTCTCTCTCTCTCTCTCTCTCTCTGTGTGTGTGTGTGTGTGTGTGTGTGTGTGTGTGTGATAAGTTTCGTTCGTCACCAATTCTGAGATTTCTCAAGATTTGATTTATTTCCTGGCAGAAGGATATTTTTCATCTTCACTTTCTTTTGTTTAAGATTCACGGAGCTAAGCATCACACGGAAGCAGCTTCAATATCGAGGGCATGCTTTGTTCCTACTGCCTTTCGTTCATCACCAGTGGGCAACTCTACGGGTGAGAACAATGTTCGCGACACTGTTTCCAAAGTCATTAAAGTCATCTGTGTGGGCATATTATACCCCTAACATTGAACCGTCCGCAAACTAAAGGCGGAGTAGGGGATGGAACAAAAAGTTTTTATACCAGCATATGCAAATTATATTTGATGCCTAGAACGACTCTACTATAAAACAACATATTTTTACTTTTCTCAGATAAAGGCTAAAGCATTGTTATTAGGATTTCATACAAGGAACACAGAAGTTGATCAGACCCAAACATATTTTCTGTCAATAACAGTTCCTTTTAACTTTACTTCTTTCGGACCACCTAAAGAGAAAATGTGATTTCTACAGAAAGCTTCTAGACATTTGCGTGTAGTCAGGACTGTAGCTAGTGTCACACATTTTGACCCATGAATGCTTCTGTAAAGCAGAACCATTCGGGATATCTTGTAATAGTTGAATTTAGATGGTATACAGGACTTCGCTCGATATTCTTGACACGTGTGAATTGTTGACGATTTCTAAAGTAAATTTCTCCCACAAATATTTTCACAGCAAAAGTGAAAATATAAGAACACTGTAATGTTCTGACGAAAAGGACGTGTGCTTCCCTACGTGATCAATTCACACATATAGTTACACCAAATTATACAATTCACACATATAGTTACACCAAATTATACAATTCACACATATAGTTACACCAAATTATACAATTCACACATATAGTTACACCAAATTATACAATTCACACATATAGTTACACCAAATTATACAATTCACACATATAGTTACACCAAATTATACAATTCACACATATAGTTACACCATGTTATACAATTCACACATATAGTTACACCAAATTATACAATTCACACATATAGTTATACTATGTTATACAATTCACACATATAGTTACACCAAATTATACAATTCACACATATAGTTATACTATGTTATACAATTCACACATATAGTTACACTATGTTATACAATTCACACATATAGTTACACCAAATTATACAATTCACACATATAGTTACACTATGTTATACAATTCACACATATAGTTACACCAAGTTATACAATTCACACATATAGTTATACTATGTTATACAATTCACACATATAGTTACACCAAGTTATACAATTCACACATATAGTTATACTATGTTATACAATTCACACATATAGTTACACCAAATTATACAATTCACACATATAGTTACACCAAATTATACAATTCACACATATAGTTACACCAAATTATACAATCCACACATATAGTTACACCAAATTATACAATTCACACATATAGTTACACCAAATTATACAATTCACACATATAGTTACACTATGTTATACAATTCACACATATAGTTACACTATGTTATACAATTCACACATATAGTTATACTATGTTATACAATCCACACATATAGTTACACCAAATTATACAATTCACACATATAGTTACACCAAATTATACAATTCACACATATAGTTACACCAAATTATACAATTCACACATATAGTTACACCAAATTATACAATTCACACATATAGTTATACTATGTTATACAATCCACACATATAGTTACACCAAATTATACAATTCACACATATAGTTACACTATGTTATACAATTCACACATATAGTTATACTATGTTATACAATTCACACATATAGTTATACTATGTTATACAATTCACACATATAGTTATACTATGTTATACAATTCACACATATAGTTACGCTTAGTCGATTGTTGATGGAATTGAAAAATAGAATATTTAACTTAAAAATAAGGATTTTGCTTTGAAAGTGCCTCATGTCGTATTTGTTTACTTTAGCTTGATTCTTAACTCGTCGCTGCAGTGTTCTTTATAAATATCAACATGGAAGATTTGATTGCGCTTTTTACAATGTAGAAAACTTGATTTGAAGTGCACTAACAATATCTTATGAGTACCAATATTGATATATCATTAGCATTAATCAATGCTGTTGATTTGGATTTCATATTTTAGTATATTTTCTGCTGTATGTATGAATCGTCAATAAATCAACTATGCAAATTTTCTCCAATCTGCTAATCTGTTCCTCGGTACGTATATTTCCGCTCCGCTAGGAATTTTGATTGTCATTGTTTTGCATTGTTAAGTGTGACAGCAGTTAGAACTTGTGTCTATCTGATTATGATGTATCTCTACTATTGGGGTCATGATGATACTTTGTCTGGTATTCAGGCCATGTAATTTCTCTTTATGTAATTCTTCCTGCCCGGATTTCCCTTTCTTTGGAAATGTTTTGATTTACGTATAAAAATTGCTAAATATGGGCCTGTGACCTCACAATTTCTCTTATAATTATTTTGGTCATTTTATGTACGATTTCGTAATTTACTCTAAAACAGGTAAACCGGATTGTAAGCACTGATTTGTTCAGGTGTTGTCTTTTCCCCAGACATGACCCAGCGTAACTAAGGTGTTCTATTTTATTGCCCCGTAAGTTCATGTACTGCATGAATCATCTCAACTTTCGGAAGAATCATCTCAACCTTCAGAAGAATCATCTCAGCCTTCGGAAGAATTATCACAACTTTCGGAAGAATCATCTCAGCCTTCGGAAGAATCATATCAACCTTCGGAATAAGAATTCCGTGAAGCAGTTGAATGTGCCCAAATACATCATATGTTAAGGAGAGAAAAAATGTATTAGGCTTCAGAGACTTTAAACTAAAAGATAGTGCATCAATGTATTAGTAAAAGATGCTAAATATTTAAAGCTTTATTGTAGCAATCGCCAATCATGAAAGAATTCGGTGCATACTTCAGACGCATTGAAATTTTGTAAGGTACCGTGGTTTCAGAGGTATTGTAATTTTGTAAAGTACTGTAGTTTCAAAGAAACTGGCTGAAGCCTCAGACTAAATCTAGACATTCCATATATTGATTTGAAACTTAAGTCAGAGTACATTGCCTTCGCCTATCATATATTTTACAAACCTCATGGATGCCAATTAAAATTCGTCCTTTATGAAATCGAATTTACAAGGTGACAGGAATATAGCATAAGCTTACGATTTTTAAAACCATTCACATTGATGCAAATTTGAATTACGTGGGATTTTTGTTTTATCTTCTCTCGTATTATTTATCCGTACATGATGAACTTCTCGGTGCTTTAGTTGCAGCTATTATCAATTAAGAGTTCGTTGCAATCTCTGTTTTATAAATTATTTCAAATGCAGTGTATATCTTGTATGATCCTCTTAGATTTATGTCAAGTGACTGTATCTCAATTCAATTCTAATGTGACAACGCGGTGAGAATTCCATCGGTATAGAAAGAAAATTTTAAGACTTGCTTAGATGGTCCAGCGGTCTAGCGCGTTGGGCACACGCTGCTAGATTTGGTTCCGCAGGTTAACAGGCAAGAGTGGAAGTGGGTATCACTATACTTAGTAAACCCTGTGCTTCTTTACACATACATACAAACAAACATATATATATATATATATATATATATATATATATATATATATATATATATACACGAATGAAAATCCAACAACACTACCCCGTGGGGATCCCGGTTGTTAGAATAGATCTTCAGCACCCCTAGGTTGTCGTAAGAGGCGACTAAATGGGGCGGTCCTTCGGATGAGACCGCAAAAACCGAGGCCCCGTGTCACAGGAGGTGTGGCACGTTAAAAATCCCCCCTCCCCTGCTCAAAGGCCATAAGCGCCGAGCATAGGCCTAAATTTTGCACCACTTCACCGGTAATGGTGACGTCGCCATATGTGTGAAAGATTCTCGAGTGTGACGTTAACAATATATAATCAATCAATCCAACAACACTCTATTTCTTAAAGTGTCGGAACTAAAACCCGCGTCTTTATCACGAGACGTATCTGGAATAAATAAACATAGCATCCCCATAGTAACGGCAACGAAACTGTTACACTAATAGACTGAACTAAGGAACAAAAAATATCTAACTGTAAAATTGTACTGGAGTGGGAATACTGGTTTGTCACCGGCGTATCTCATAAGAATCGGCTGCGTCGAAACTTTAAGGTTTAAGTAACCAACAGTGTCTTGGCCTCTCCAATGCCTTCATATATCTATATATACAAGCGGTCCATGGGCCACATCGTTCAATTGAGTCACTTTGACCCATGTTAAAGATTTTCATAGTATATTCTCATGTAAAACTTCGATCGCTTAGAGTTGCCCCAGCCTACCCCTGGGGGCCTTGATTTAAAACATAAAAGCAACTTTAAGCTGCATTATGTCAGGAAGCTGCAATGCACCGACACGTTTGCTAAACAAGTTTAGCGTTATTTTGATTCATTACTATTTCTGTTTGCAGAAATTTAGCATATAATAAAAGAAACTAGGATGAATATGCCTTATTAGACATATGAGTTACCGTGGTAACAATTTGAAGAAATTTTCAAAATCTCAAAAATGTCAAGATATTGTTTAGCATCGCAACAGGGCTTCAATTCTCTATGTCCAAGCAACAGGGCTTCAATTCCCTATGTCCAAGCAACAGGGCTTCAATTCCCTATGTCCAAGCATCGGAATCATAAATGATACTTAAAACTCTGGGAGACAAAGGCCGATAGAGAGTCTCACTATGGAAAGATTTCAACCAATAAAATATATATCGATAAATACAATATGAACAATAAATGATGAGTTTAAAAATTCCAGCGTACTAATAAATTTACAAACGAACATACATTTTAACATCTCGGACCCGTTGATGTCAAACCTGTCCTAAATCAAACAGTCTACAAAGAGAAACAAAACAGAAAATTAATTTGTTAAGTCATAAAGACAAATATTTGACATCTGTCGAGAACGAAGTAAAATCCCAGCTTATGTTTCCGCAGGAATTTACAAACTGATTGCACTTTTGAATATAACACGTTACTTGTTTATAATATCCTTGTGAAACTATCTCCACGACTGGTCAAAATCATCGTCCTTCGAACGCAAGGAATCCAAATGTTGGCATACTGATTAATATATTAGCAATTACAAGTAGTAAACACATGACCACATAATTACCATGGAATTAGATATTTCCTTTACGTTATAATTTTTAAAAAATTAAAACGTTTAAAATCCCACATGTAGGATCGTTTATGTACGAAATATACATAATTTAACATTGCCAATCTGTTATGCATAAATTACAATCACGCTTGTAGTTTAATACAAATAACAAATATCAAACGTATAAAACAAAAACCAATCAATAATGGTGGACAATAAATGTACGTGTAACATGCGTTATATTGTGTCATGATGGGTGTACTGTATGCTTAGTGTGAATTGTAACCTATCATGACAGCCATAAGGTCTAGCTTGTCTGTGATCTTGGATGGAAGCATGGGCTAATTGTATAATTAGCAAATACTGAAATCAACTCCAATTTATGACATGCATTTCGGTCAATGTACAAAATGTTTCCCTGTGGGGTGTAGAATCATGAAAGAAGAAAATGTAGACAAGCAGGATATAGGTTTTTATATACTATCATTTATTGATATATCTATTGGAATTTTTGTATCATACACCAATGCCTCATGTATACGTCTCCATGCTTGAATTAATTACAAATTGTCAACTGAGACATAAAATGCAGGAAACCAATGCAATCCAGAGTTCTAAAAGAAATTTCAATGAAAAAGTGGCGATAACGAAAAGTACGAATCTCATACATACCAAAAAAAATTGAAAAATAAGAGCATAGCAAACACGAACTCCTGGGCACGACACATATAGTATCAGGTGACTGGGAGGAGTAACATCCCCTGTTGACCGGTCCCTCGGCCATGGGCCCTATATCTTGATCAGGTAAAAGGAGTAATCCGTCCTCAAAATTAGAATTTGCAAAGTGCTGACCTCAAACGACGCTGTTGAATCCCCTGTATCAGGAACTTAAACTCGTGTAAACTCATGTTTGCCCTACTCTCAATATTGTATTTTTTACGGGATTTATGAAACTGATCAGAGTCCATTATCCTTTATTCACATCTCTATGAACAAATTGACTTTTGTGTGGCCCATGGGTCGTTTATGAAAAATATTTCCGTTATCAAGTTATGATATTTACCTACCGCTGTTAATTTCTCTCTCTCTCTCTCTCTCTCTCAGATATATATATATATATATATATATATATATATATATATAAGATATATATATGCCAATGTTTTGCCTTATATGACACTACTCACGTGAACAGACTTTTTTCTTGCGTATGAATACAGTCACCCTTCAAAAGCATTTACGTCAATTGTGCTGTACTTTCACCTGTCGTGACATCATAACAGAATGACGAAATAAATAAAGCGCATCAGAATATCTACATAGAGTTTATTTTGTAAACAGACACAAATTTTATCAATGAATAAAACAGAGACATTAAACATACCCTTTGGTTGTTTTGTCTTTTAGAATTACCGTCTGCCATTAAAACGGCAAACTTCTGAAGTATGGCGAATTCATACGATGTCTTTGATATTTACATTATGACAATTTGATATTAGATTCACTTTATGATGGTGGTACCTGTTGTTTCCGGGCAATAGCCATCACCGTCACGAGCGAGGCAGGTTTTGAACTGGAAAAATTGTTCCAAGTCAGGGCACCGCTGTGAGTCTTCATTTAAATCCTACAACAGAAATTTCTCGACAGAACAAAATGTCCCTTATCTCTCATACACGTCCGGGAAGTAACCAAAAAATAAAAAAATAAATAAATAAATAAAATAAAAAAATAAAAAAATACAACGTACCTGCAACTGCACTTCGTCTAAATCTGTCGGTATAATGCTACAACCACGAGTCCTTACGATGAACATGCGGTTGTTCCCTTCCAAACGCCTCAACTAGAGCTTTACGTCAGCTTGATCCATTTATCCCCCGCCATTTCTCTTAGATTCTCTGAATTTGTGTCCAAATCTGTGTTCAGCAATTGCGTTTATAACTAAGTAATATAGGGGACTGCCAACGCTTCTCCAACTCCTAACTCTAACCCTAACCCACACAGATTGACCAGATGTAGTTTACTTATTGCTCTAAATTATCTTTATTTTACACTCGTTTCATCATTTTTAGTCCTTGAAATGTGCAGAATGTTATTATTTACGCATCAAAGGATATATTACTGGAATATTTGATTACTTTTAATGACCTATTTCGAACTGCCTTCTTTCCGCAAACCATAATACTTAGTTCACCTGATCACTCGATACAGATTTTGGTCTAGGGCATCTGAATCATTCAGCATACACTTCCTATTGTTGAGCTGACAACCAGACATATCTTATAAATGACTTTGAAAATTGATATTGGAGTAGTTTGTAAGTTCAGACTTTTTCATGATTTCCAGGTAACGTATCATCCTTGATTAGTTTCTTAAACAACAAATTAGGTAATTTCACTGTCAATCAAATTTATACTCTCAAAACTCATGATTGTCGACATCAGCCCCGTTACTTACAACTGTAAGCAGAAGACAGAACTTCCTTATCCTGGGATCAACATGAGACTGTTCATTCTTATTACCGTATTGTTCACTTGTCAGTTTTTAACGACCGTTCATTCGTATTATCAGTACGGACAAAGAAAAATACAATCACCAGGTAAGGATTTCCGTTTTGATTTTCAAGTGTTTTTCACATCTAAATCCATAGCTACTGTGCAAATTCTGAATTTACTTACGTTTAGTATAAAGATGTATGAACTCAAGTTGAAATTCAGTTAATATGCATGATCATAATCAATAATCTGATTGTGAAGAGTAATACCTCTGCCTCACAAACGTTTTCTGATCGCAACTATCCTGTGAACAGTTTATATGTACATGATAATTCTATCGTACACCTATCGCATTTGGATCTAAACATCTATAAATGAAATTAAATGTAGCTTTGTGAATCACCGTAGATTGTTTAAAAAGAAAAATCCACAAAAGCCATGTTTCCACACTTGTTGTGAGTCATGTGGTCAAGTTAAATATGTTCACGTGAGTCATGTGGTCAAGTTAAATATGTTCACGTGAGTCATGTGGTCAAGGTAAATATGTTCACGTGAGTCATGTGGTCAAGGTAAATATGTTCACGTGAGTCATGTGGTCAAGGTAAATATGTTCACGTGAGTCATGTGGTCAAGGTAAATATGTTCACGTGAGTCATGTGGTCAAGGTAAATATGTTCACGTGAGTCATGTGGTCAAGTTAAATATGTTCACGTGAGTCATGTGGTCAAGGTAAATATGTTCACGTGAGTCATGTGGTCAAGGTAAATATGTTCACGTGAGTCATGTGGTCAAGGTAAATATGTTCACCTTGTCAGTAATGAAATCTAGAACAAAGCTTAGGATGAACATTAAAGAAAATTCAAACCAAAGGTTTCAGTCTGGATGTGTGTGTACAACCTGAATAACAAGTCTTTACATTTATGACTTGAAACTCTTCTCAAAATGTTCCGATAGATGACGAACCCGGTCAATAACTGTATAATGTTAAATTCATAATACTATGTCATGTATTGGAATAGCAATACGATATTTTAAATAGACTTTCAATGATAGAATCTTTAAAACGAGCTTTTACACGCATTTTCAATTCATGATTTATACGTTCAAGGACTCTTGTAGACCCAGTTCGTGGCTCTCCACTTGATATATATACACATACACATACACACTCTCTCACACATACACACACACACACACACACACACACACACACACACACACATATATATATATATATATATATATATATATATATATATATATAGATATATACAGAGATTGATTGTTTGTTTGTTATACGTCCCGTCGAGAATTTTTCACTCATATTGAGACGTCACCAGCTGTAGGTGAAGTACCACAAATTTAGATCTATGCTTAGCGTTCAGGGCCGTACCAATGAGGGTTCTTTAACGTGCCAACGCCTACCGTGACACGGGACCTCCGTTTTTAAGGTCATACCCGGAAGACCCGTGATTCTCACTTTTAAATGCGGAGCGTTTGGCGAAGGAGCAACCACTATCTATTTTTCGTCTTAGGTTTGACGCGGCCATGGCATGAGCGGGGCTCTAACTTACGACCTCATTGTTACGAAGTGAACGCTCTAACCGCTTAGCTACCGCAACTGGTGAGAGAGAGAGAGAGAGAGAGAGAGAGAGAGAGAGAGAGAGAGAGAGAGAGAGATGTTGCTAATCATGTAAAGCTTTTTATCATATCCTATTAAGATTTCCGAGTTGACATATATGAGAATAACAATCAAATTTCTATTCGAGGTTCATAAAATGTAAACTGCCCAAAACAAATTTATAGGTATTAGAGATCAGTTAGAATTAGCATCAGTCTTCATACTGTTCAACAAAATGTATTTTTAGAAGTTTGAAGTTGACTTTCGAGAGGACACACGGGCCGCTTTCTGTACAAAATAACCTTATTCAAGTTTGATTCGCTATGAGATATTTCATTAGAAATGAAATAAGTTTTTAAAAATTGTATTATTTCTCTTGGTTTAGAATTCCAGGTAGATACTTGTAGCTTGTTCATTGACATGCTGCAATTTATTGAAGACATATCTATAATCGCAGACACAAGTGGTATGAAATTAAAACACACTGTTCCCGCCAATACCCTATGGCGCATAAAATAACTCGGCTTTTAAGATTGGTGACGTAGTTTTACTGGCGATCGTTTGTTAGAGAGCAAAATCATATGTTACTGTGGAATTATTTAACTTTGTGGGTCCTAATTTCATTGACTGTCAATATTTCAAAAATATGTTGTCATGTAACGTAATCTCGTGCATAATGATTCTTTGCATCTATATCATTTAGTATGTGATCGTTGACGGTATCAATTTGTGAACTGGAGATATGCACGAAGTCTATAAAATCATTAAAACATGAGATTTCTGATTAATAATTCATGCTGTAAAAACTCTAAGAAGGACCCGTCACATTAATTATTCATTTTTATCTTACTTTTTAGCTTCAACAAACCAAGGATTTGGCTTCGGCAGTATACTGTGTGCCTATTGCAGAATGACCACTCCTTGTTGCTGCCAGTACTTTTGTACTGGGCGTGTCCGTTTTCCTCGTCCCTTCAACCCTTACCTTAACTTTCCTAGAGTATTATATCAGCATTCACTTCCAGCTTATCGAAAGTTTTACAAACATCGTTCAGTCTATTAATCTGAGGATCAATAGTTATTGTATCTTGATATGCAAATTAAATAAATCAAGACACTATTTAAATTGTGGTATATTCTTTCTTTGTTTGATAATGTATCTATTCCACAAAGGAGGAAGATCAGTGTCACCAAAAAAAACCAACAACTTATTAGTCTGAATCTGATTTTAGTCTTTACAACAACAAGGGGACTTTTTTCGGAAATTTGTTATGTGCCCTATAGGGTTTTTCTCTTGTTACCCTGAATTGATCTTTTTTCAGGGGCATTCAGTTGTTATATACTGAGGTTCGATTACGAGCAAGCACTAGGGTGCTTAATGCCCCATACGAAAACTTTCTCTCATATAAAGATGCCCCCAGCTGTTGGCGACATTCCACAGATTTCGTGTCTGTGTGTGTATGTGTGTCTATGTGTATGTGTGTCTGTGTGTGGGTGTATGTGTGTCTGTGTGTGTTTGTGTGTGTGTGTGTGTGTGTGTGTGTGTGTGTTTGTGTCTCTGTGTGTGTATGTGTGTGTCTGTGTGTATGTGTGTGTGTTTGTGTGTCTGTGTGTGTGTCTGTGTGTGTGAATGTGTGTGTTTGTGTGTCTGTGTGTCTGTGTGTGTTTGTGTGTGTGTGTGCGTGTTGCTAAAATTTTATAGATTCGCGTGTAATCTCGTGTGTTTGGATTCGATTGATTCAATGCTCTTTCGATTGTTATTGACTGGGACTTTAATCAAGAGAAAGAATCACGAGAAAGGTACCACAAAATGGCATGGTTTTGAGGTAGACAGCCTGATAAAATCTGCTCAGTTCATGGAGCATGAATATAGCTTGTCTTACTTTGTAGCTTCAGTAAACCAAGAATTTGGATTTTACTATGTTGTATGTTGGTATTGCCGTATGACCATTCCTGGTCGTTGTCACCGATATTGTACAGCTGGACAGCAATGATTCTCTGATCAGCTCGGCCCTGAACCCGGTTTATTCCCTGGAGGTACTTATTTACAACCACTTTCAGCTTCTCTTGAAACAAAGGAACAATCTATTAGCCTGTTGATCGATTGTGAAAAGGTCAAGATAAATAATTATTATACCTCATATAAATAATGTCATGAAAAGCCTGATCTGATTGGTTTGGACGATCACATGACAGTTGGACTAAAACATCGTATTTCCCTGAGGCCAGGGAGAATAAAAATCGTATTTCCCCCCTTCGGATGCCTCCCTATTTTTCCCGCAAGAGTTATCGTTCTTGGTCATAAAAGTACTAGAGGGATTCCGAAGTTAATTTTGCAGACGGTAAATAAACATGCCTAGGCCTGGCCGATTTCACGTCGCTGGTGAGGACGAAATTGCTAATCTGCTTAGTAATAAGGACTCGACGAACACTAAAAAATCTACCAAATTAGCTGTGAAATGTTTCCGGGACTTTTTGAGTGAAATTTCTGACAATATTCAGTTTGAAACGTATTCTAGTGAGGCATTTCATTATTGCATATTGGATGGTAAAGGTTTGATTTATTCGGTATAATAAACAATTTATTGCATGATCGTGAGGGGGAAATACAAATCAGAGAGATGGACAAACACGCCCCATGGTCATAACAGAGGTGGGATCAGGTACCTAGGAGGAGTAAGCATCCCCTGTCGACCGGTCACACCCGCCGTGAGCCCTGTATTCCGATCAGGTAAACGTAGCAATCCGTAGTCAGAACCAGTGTGTCAAGAACGGCCTAACAATTGATATGAAACACATCAGTCAGCATTTGACTTAATGGTAAGTTGTACTGGCAAACTAGATCGTTATAACGACCATAAAATTTGCGAAATGCTGACTTTAGACGCGACTGTAGCCCGCTTCGATTTAAAAAGCAAATTTAAAAAATGAAGATGTGACTCAATCTCTCACCAGAGGGCGCGTTACGCAAGCTTCACGTACACCTCTCTGTCAATGCTTACAATCATGTGACCTCACATAATATCAACAGTTATTCCCTTTAAAAGTTCTGACAACAGGTAATGCACCAGGCTCTTTTCATAGCCCAGTTGCACCATTAGTTTGACTACGAATTACTCCGTTCACCTGATCAAGGCATAGGGCTCGTGGCGGCTGTGATCGTTCAACTGGTTACTCCTCCTAGGCGCCTGTTGCCACCTCTAATGTTCCAGGGTTCCGTGCTTGCTTAATTTTGTATTTGATGAATTTATGAGGTATATAACTGTTTACTCCTTCACGTTCATCTGACCAATCAATACAAATTTTGATTTTGACTATATTACTCTTTCAGTATACAATTTAAGTGTACGTACAATAAAGACAAAGTTGTATTTCATGACTGACTTTCACAATTCATTTTGGATTGCTTTGTAAGTTCACACTTTTCCTTGATTTACCTGTCCAGGTAACCAACATTGATGATTGTTTCTCAAATTACAAATTAGGGAATTCTACCTGTCAACTAACGATTTATTACTGTCGACGTCAGCTGTTATTTTTAGTTGTAGATAGAACTTCCATGTCCTGGACTCGATATGAGAGTGTACATTTTCATCATACCGACCATATTGATGGTCTGTCATTTTTTAACTGTCCATTCGCGTTTACCGTACGGACCAAGGCAGGTACCAGGTAAGGATTTCTGTTTTGAATTTCAAAAAATATTTCGCACTTCAATCTAAAGCTGATATTATTTTTTTGTTTTTAATATCCTCAGAAATTGTTTAAAGATGTACTGATACGAACTAGAATTGAATGAACTTTACTAATCATACTCACAATTCTGCTTTCAAGCTGAAAAAAGAGCACATAGTCAGCGTATTGTCAACATCTAACTCTTGTACACCTGACGTGAAATGTAAGACTTTTCTATACGTCTGGCTCACAAGAGGTTTGAAAGAAGTATCTCTACCTCAATGACTTTTTCTAACTTCACAAGGCATATTTTACAGGAGCATAGTATTCCACGTATCTCTACCTCACGAACTTCACAAGGCATATTTTACAGGAACATAGTATTCTACGTATCTCTACCTCACGAACTTCACAAGGCATATTTTACAGGAACATAGTATTCCACGTATCTCTACCTCACGAACTTCACAAGGCATATTTTACAGGAACATCATATTTCACGTATTTCTACCTCACGAACTTCACAAGGCATATTTTACAGGAACATAGTATTCCACGTATTTCTACCTCACGAACTTCACAAGGCATAATTTACAGGAACATAGTATTCTACGTATTTCTACCTCACGAACTTCACAACGAATAATTTAGAGGAACATAGTATTCCACGTATCTCTACCTCACGAACTTCACAAGGCATATTTTACAGGAACATAGTATTCTACGTATCTCTACCTCACGAACTTCATACGGAATAATATAAAGGAACATAGTATTCCGTGTATCTCTACATCACAAACTTCACAAGGAATAATTTACAGGAACATAGTATTCCACGTTCCACCGTTCTTCCTTTGGTAAAAGGGTTATACACTAGTCTGAACAGAAAACTTAATTTCATAATCGTTTAAAAATTGACATCACTCACTGTATACTAAATGAAACAAGGCTTGCAACTACCCTAGCCCCTTCCGTACCCAACGAGAAGACTTCGGCCTCCAAACTCACTAATTTGCCGCTTATCCGTCAAAATTATGTAGGGTCAAGTGAGGTCAGCGCGTGTTGATAAAGATACAAATATTTTACAACAAACGTTCTACAAGCCTATCATATTTATTCCTGTTCCATTTGTTGTTGTTATATGATGAATTTATAGCAGTATATAGTATACTATAAAATTAAAATCTTAAGATTGAAATTTCAATTTAGCTACCACACTATCACATTGACGTGTTTATCTCTAGATCTTATTTCTTCCGCTCAAGGGCATTTTCAGACGATACAAAGAGGCTGAAAATCACTTCCTCATACAGAAGCATGAAATGGAAAGTAAATAAAATATGTGTTTATTGATAGTTGTGTGATAAATAAAATCTTACACTCGTGCTTATGGTATATGAAATTTATGAAATTCGTTACCAGATTTAATATTTCTCTCGACAAGGCTCGGGAAATTCTAAATCTGGCAACTCATTTCATAAATTTCATATGCCATAAGCACTTATTTAAGATCCTCTGTTTCTGGAATGGAATTTAAAATAAATTGTTTCCAAAAATGTGCCTATATGTACAGAAATGTATGACATAGAAACAATGCATGACGTTCCAGCGTGTACCATATTCCATACATAATATCTCAGCTTTTAAGAATGGCGAACATTTGGTGAAAGACCACCAACTACATCATACATTCCCAGGGAGATCTTTAAATTCGTTTACTGTCAAGATTTTCAGATTCATTGGAATGTAATATCGACGATTGAATTCTGTTGAATGCACATTTCAAACATCATTTAGACTTGCGTATTTGGTTGAAGCTTTCAGTTCGTGACCTAGAAGTTCAAACTAAATCCAAAATAACCCAATTTGTTTCGGTTTCTCTAAAAATTGAAGCTTTTAGTTCGTGACCTACAAGTTCACACTGAATGCACTAGCCTCGCTACATCGTTCATTGATTGTTTTGTCTTCATTTTAGCTTCAAGAAACAGAGGAAATGGCAGTGGCGATATTCTCTGCGCCTTCTGCCGAGCGATGAGCTCTAGCCGTTGTCCACAGCACTGCACTGCACGAAAACAAATTCCCAGTCTTCAAACTCCACGGACACCCAAGTCTCTCAATCCTCAGACTAGCTTTCCAGTTCATCCAAAATTATACAATCATCTTCCCATCCATACCAGGCCGAACGTAGCACCCATTAAGCAGCAGCCAATAAGTTCATAGAACTTAGCAGACGCTAAGGAAAATTAACAATGCATAAAAACTAGACAAACCACTTAATACACAGTGTACGATTTTATATGCACAATAAACACCGTTATTTTGCAAATAGATGACAATAAAATCAAGATAACCGGTTTCTCACCATATACTCATATAATGATTGATTAATTGGTTGTTTGTTTGTTTTCCGCCACACTCAACAATTTTTCAGTTATCTGGTGGCGTCCAGTTTATATTGGAGGAGGAGAGAACCCAGATACAATGTACCCAGGAAGAGACCACCGACCTTCCGGAAGTAAACTGGTAAACTTTCTCACATATATCGACGCGAGCGAGATTCGAACTTGTGCCGACTAGAGGTGAGAGGCCTTGTGATTTTGAGCGCGATGCTCTAACTACTCGGCCACGGAGGCCCCCTATTCATATAATGGAATCAAGATACAAAAGCAATCAACTTCGTGCAAGCGTCAAAGGTATCATATCGCAGAAAATACGAAAGGAATTATATGCTTTGTTTTAAATTATCATTACTGTTACTATTATATTAGATCGGACCACACTGACGATATGCATTTTGTAAATACATTCCTTCGCAATAGAGCCAGAATTAATTGTGAAGTCATACTTCGATTTAAATATCTTAATTGCTATAGTAAGCAAAATTCGTTAGAAGAAACAACTTTACAGAGAAGGATAACGACTTTAATTAAAAGGGAGTTTCCATGCATTTGTCTGGATTCAACTTCCCTCACCTCGAGATTACTCGAATATATTACTAGTCGTATGAAATCCGCAAAAATTGTCTTGAATCCACAAAACACTGCACATCCTTTTCGTATTTCATATATAAATGAAATAAATAACTCGAGCAAATGCAGCACAGATTGACAACTACAATGTTTATTGCATTCTAAATTTAATTCTTGAGGACAGGACTTCCGGTACCCCCTTCCTGTATTTTTTTAAATATTCAATTTCTTGGGGTTTTCGGGTGTACTTTAATAAAATATGTAACTTCAAAGTGTTTATATTTCAATAAAATACACAATTTTCGCATAGAGACCGTTTTTAAAAATGCCATATCTCCGATTGTAATGTTATTATGAAGTCGGAATTCACAAAAAAATCGACAACAAATTAGGAGAACTGTTTTTAAAACCTGGTTCATATTACTACGTATAATATTTGTGCTAAAATAGCTCAGTCAGCTGCAGCGCTGGCAGTATGTTTGTACCGCTGGCAGAATTTTTGCCATGGTTCGAATCAGCCTCATAACATTTTCATTCATATATCGATTCGATATACCCCAGTGAGATCGAAATAAAAGACACCACAGAGTCTTCCACTTCTGCTTCGTACCTAGAGATATTTTACTGAAAATAAATGCCGACGGCAAACTAACAACTCAACTTTATGACAAACGGGATGATTTCAATTTCTCCATCGTCAACTTCCCATATTTATGTGGCAATATTCCATCATCACCTGCATATAGTGTTTATATCTCCCAACTGATTCTATATGCAAGAGCTTGTTCTGCTTATGATCAGTTTTTAAATCGAGGCGGGCTACTGACAAAGAAGTTGATGTTACAGGGGTTTGTACAATTTCGTCTAAAGTCAGCATTTCGCAAATTTTATGGTCGTTATAACGATCTACTTTGCCAGTACAACTTACTATTAAGTAAAATGCTGACTGATGTGTTTAATACCAATTGTTAGGCCGTTCTTGGCACACTGATTCTGACTACGGATTGCTCCGTTTACCTGATCGGAATATAGGGCTCACGGCGGGTGTGACCGGTCGACAGGGGATGCTTACTCCTCCTAGGTACCTGATCCCACCTCTGGTATGACCAGGGGTCGTGTTTGCCCATCTCTCTGATTTGTATTTCTATAGGAATTACGAGATTAAATACTGTTTGTTATATTAGCCTTTTCATACTTTTATATTTTTATTTCGCATTTTCAACATTCTTTCAGATATCATACACTTTAATTATATGTATATTTTCCTTTTAGTTTAAATGCATATCCATTCTGTATATAAAAGGCATCAAGAAAATGCAAATTGTTTAAATTATCTGTATACAGGCGCAGTCAAGTGGAACTATTCTCGCTGTGTTCAGTTTTATTCCAAGGAAAATAATCATTCTTTCTGCGTTACTCGACGGAAGTACGTGCGCGATGAAAAAAAACAAACAAAACAGTTGCCTGTCCTGAACGACTTTGGAAAAATTCTGTTGTTGATATCATATAGAGCTCAAAATAAGCTATACATGCATCGTGCCAGTTCATCGTAGTAAAAGGTCTATCAAAAGATTAGGTCTTAGTCCACATGTTAAAACGGTTGCGGAAGGGCAGTGGTTAGAGCGTTCGCTTCGAAACCAGGGGGTCGTACCATGGCTGCGTCAAACCAAAGTAGTGATTGCTCCTTCACCAAGCACTCGGTATTTAAAAGAGAGAATCACGGGTCTTTCGGATATAGCTTTAAAACGGAGGTCCCGTGTTGCGGCAGGCGTTGGCACGGTGAAGAACCCCCAATGCTACAGCCCTGAGCGCTAAGTATAGATAAAAAGTCGTGGTACTTCAGCTATACCTAGTGACGTCTCAATATGAGTGAAAAATTATCGACGGGACTTAAAACATACAATCAGTTAATCAATCGATCAATCACATATTACAGGTATTGAAAAACAATCCATTAAATTTATTTAACCTTAGATGACAAATATAGAACGATTAGGTGAAGGGTTTTTTTAAAGACTAAAATCAGATCCAGACTAGTACGTTTATCTTTTTTTTTTTCTTTTTTTTTTAATTTTTTTTATTTATTTACTTATTTATTTATTTATTTATTTATTTTTTTGTTTCTCTGTCGAATCAATGCATTATGAAATTATGATAAACCACAACGTTTAAAACGGTGCCTTGATTTATTTAATTTGAAGATACAATTACTATTGATCCTTTTACTAAGAGACCAAACGATGTTTGTAAAAAGGACATCTCACGTTTTCATACGTTATCTGCCCTGTTTTGAAGTATGAATTTTGGTACGTTATATCGTGTAAATCATACAAAATACAGGTTTTATTAATAAATCTAATCTTTAAGACGAGATACGACTTTAATTTACCATAGTCAGTGACTAATTTTAACAATTATGCAGATAGAATGAGGGTAGGGGTGCCAATATTTGCAATGGCTGAAGCGGTAAAATTCGTCGTTTCCAAAAGTTTTTTTTTTAACCAGCTCACCCAGGAAACATGCGTATCACTATATAATATCACTAATATTTAATTTCGAACATCATGTGTGGTTTTTTCCAACTTTTTAATGAAATGAAAAATTATGGGGCCGTAGCTTTTGTACCGTACTGTACGCCTATTTTACCTTGTCAACTTACCTGTATTGATTACATTTAAATCGGCTTCAATCATTGAAATACCACGTGTTTCACGTCATGCTATACTTGCTGTCAAAATGTCGGACAAGTGTGTGTTCTGTTCTTACAACACAAAAAAGTAAAAAAAATCGTACAATAGCCGGGTTATTTTAAATGAAAAGTCTCACTCTTGGCATATTTCTTATTTACAAAATAGAAATATAAATGCATATGCAGGATGTGTTTTATGCTGTAAATGTCGTTCGAGATTGGCCAGGGAAAAGCTACAGGGTGTAACAAAAGAAAGTCTTATCCCCGATATTTCTAAAGTAGATAAAAATTGTCCTTTGGCACGTTGAATTTCACTGCCGATTGGCTAAATCCTCTCATATTTTATGTCACCCGATCCCCCAAAAGATATAAACATACGTAATAATTGGTTTAACCTCGGTTTATTGCCCAGAGATCGATATAACTGTAAATCTATTTGAAAAGGTGTACTCTGGTTCGAATTTCCTCTGATTTGCAATTTCTTTCGGCTATAGAAGTACGTTCCCCCCCGTGATCAAGAAAGCCGTTTTGATATGTTGTGTATATTGTTCATTCTAGTTATCATGCAAAGGGAAAATCTTGATCACGGGGGAGGGGGGGGGGGGAGACCCTAGAAAAACCTTTCCTGTTTCCATAGACTTCCATTATAAAATCCATCGTTTTACCCCAAATATCGTCTGTTTATTAACATTTTTTATCATTTTGAAGAAAATTCCATATGCCTAACAAACTAATGATTCATACCATAAAGTTAATAACCTTATTACAATAACTTCATTTTTTCGATTTCTAAAGGCACTTTTGAATGGAAAACGTGAGATGTCCTTTGGATAAACCGAAAGTGAATGCTGGTATAATCCACTAGGAAAATTAGGCTGAGTGTCGAGGGGATCGGGCGACAGCGTCTGCATGGTACACTGAGATTGGCAGTAACAAGGAGTGAACTGTGGTCAGTAGGCACGCCATATATTGTTGTAGGCAGACCCTTGGTTTGTTGAGGCTACAAAGTAAGATGAAAGGATTAATGTGACGGGACATAGTTTTCGCTGAACGAGTTGATCAGAAGTAAGTTTTATACCGTGAAATTCGTTATATTTCCTGGGTGCAATGATTTTGTGAATGTCTTGTATACTTCTTGTCAACGAACACAAACTAAATAATATATATATATATATATATATATATATATATATATATATATAGGTGCACAGAGTCATTATACACACGGTTACTTGATAATGAATCTTTCAAATATTTACGATCAACAACAATTAGATCCACAAATCTATGCGTATGATTTGGCTTCCTACAAACGATCGCCGTTAGAACTATGTCACCAATCTTAAAAGCCGAGTTATTCTATGCGGCATAGGGTATTGGCGGGAACAGTGTGTTTTAATTTCGTATCACTTGTGTCTGCGATTATAGATATGTCTTCAATAAATTGCAGCATGTCAAAAAAAAGGGGGGGGAGGGGTGGGTGTTGCGAATATCCTGGCGAAACTCAGCTTCAAACTTCTATCTTGTTATTATTTTGATAATTCTAATGTTCTCTAATACACTATAAATATATGTTAAGCAGTTTACATTTTATGAACCTCGAAAAGTAATATATACAAATCAAATTGAGCATTACAGATGATAAAAAGAATATAAGTATACAGTTTAATAGACAACAAAACTCGTTATTTACATTAATAAATTGTGGTTTGATTCATCATATATACCGATCAAAAATGAAACAAAAGTAGCACGATTTCATTTTAAGACATACTTAATAACTGATTTATTGATAACATAAAAGTGATGTAAACACTGGGTCAATATAATAATCAAAGTACCGGCGATGCCATTAATCACCCAAAGTAACTTATTTATTATATATCGTCAAACACTTGTGTTCCTGTAGATAAGTAGACATAATAAGAGCTTTTTATCTTTTTAAAGACTTGTTATTGGTATGATTTATGTACTATAATGAATTATTATAGATGAAAATTAATATTTGAGTTTCTAAATCGTTATGGGCTATTTCAACGTTTTTGGGCAGTTAGTGACACCGGTCGAAATGGCAGCAATACGTGACAGCGCAGTCACTTCGAGCTATTGCGGATTTCAGTTTATGAATTTGGGTAAGAACATTGAAATGTCTTGCAACTGCAAATTGTGACACACCTGCTTCCAGTCGTCCAATTGTATTGTTGCGTTTTGCGTTGAGCATCAATCAGACGCGGCACTTCTCAAAATGCATCTCTCTTTCTCTCTCTCTCTCTCTCTCTCTCTTCTTTTGCCTCTTATTTTTTCTTTTTCTTTACCGGTCGCGGTAGGCCGTTTGAATCGTGAGTCCGAGCTCCGCTTGTGCTAATTATATTTGTCAAACCAAAGACGTAAACTAAGTAGTGATTGCTCTTTCGCCAAACGCAGAGAGAGAGAGAGAGAGAGAGAGAGAGAGAGAGTCACGGATCTTTTGGATATGACCTTTAAGATGGAGACCCCGTGTATCGGCGGGCGTTGGCACGTTAAACAACCATCACTGCTACGACCGTAAGCGCTAAACATAGGTCTAACTTTGTGATGCATGTATTTTACCTACAAATGGTGAGGTCTCAATATAAGTGGAAAATTTCTTGACGGGACGTAAAATAAGCAAACAAACAAAAGAAAATCTTTCTTTTTTTATCTCTATTATTTTATTTCTTTGTGTTGATGTTGTGTTGTAGATTTTAAAACTACTACATATATTTGTCATTGTTGAGCTGGAAAGTGACAAGATAAAGATCCCTCCCTGCTCAAAGGCCGTAAGCGCCGAGCATAGGCCTATCTTTAACAGCCCTTCCCCGACAATGGTTTACAATGATGACGTCTCCATATGAGTGAAAAATTCTCAAGCCACATGTAAAAGAAGCTACAATTAATCAATCAATCTTGATGGACCCGTAATTTTTAGAGCATTACGAGAACAGTCTCGAGTCATACATTTGTTAAATTGGTAAAGACTTGTTATCGAGGTTGTATCAACGCGACAGAAACATTTCGTTTGAATTTCCTTTAATGCTCATCCGCAACTCTTTTTGTTCTTGATGTCATTACTACACAAGGTGAAAATGCATGTGCAGTTACGAGTTTTGACCACATGATTCACAAGCGTAGCAGGGAATCGAACATTCTGGGAAAATTGCATAAGCATTATATGCCCCGTACCGGCGCTCCCAGTAATTGACTGACGTCATATTCCAGAGACTGTACATTGAACTGTGACCTAAAACATTGGTATTAAGTCACCATACCTGTATCGAATTAGTTTTATGTTTCATTGTTCATACTGTTGACACATGTAGTTTTTATCAGGAATGAAAATCGATAATTTTTAAGTACAATTCATAAATATGTAGCATATAACCTAAATGTCCCATAGTAAGTTTGGCTTTGGTAACTTCAGTTGTTTAAACAACCAAGACGATTCCGATCATCGTGTGACGCACATTTTGCCTAATTTCGATGCACTTTTAAAAAAAGGTATGAAATCTGGGTCACCGTGTTTGCACAAAATATATGGGGTAAATATTTAAGTAATCGTGCAAATGGAATACAAAACCACACATCGGTATAACGTTCCTATGTGCATTTTAATTACTCATAAATGGCTCCTGAACTCTTGTCGCAATACTACTTCCTATTAAGAATGATTCACAGATCTGATATACATTTCCATTGATATGTTCCTTTCGCAATTAATGAGCTTAAAATGTTAAGTTAATGAAAAGGCCAAGGCAACTAACTGTATTCAATCTCGTAAGTGATTATTTACACAATCAGCGACCGAGTTTGTCGACTGCCCCTATTCAGTTGTCCTACTTTTACAACCTTTCCCACGAAGCACGACCCTGAGCCCGATGAATTTTAAAAACGCAACAAACATAAAACAAATTAATTTCTTAACACCTGTCCATTAAACTTTACGAAATTCGAATTTGATCTTTAGATTAACACTCTGAAACTACCCGGCAAGTTTCAATGATTGTTTGCAAACATAATGGAAACAAGTCTGGAAAACCAATGGGTTAGACGGACTGAAAGACGGGGACGGACAGAGAAGAAACCTATAGTTACCTTCGGTTTTACAAACCGGTAGAGGACTAATAAATGCGTAGTATATAAACATGGCTTCTGTGGATTATTCTTTTAAAGCAGTTACAGTGAATTACAGGAGATAAAGGAACAAATTATTTTATTTATAAATAGAGATTGGTATAAAATGTTTAAAGGAGAACTGCGAAAAAAATTTTGTGAGGTTTCGTCTTAGAATCAGATTAGTGATTATGCATTTTAACTGAATTTCAACTGAATTTCAGTTCGTACACCTTTATACTAAATGTAAGTATATATAGTAATTACACAATAGATGTGGACTGATTGTGTAAAACATACTTGAAATTCAATAAAGGTGTCCTTACCCGTCCTTACCTGTAACTTGTATTCGTCCTTTTTCATACAAATAATACGAATGAACGGTCGTCAAAAATTGACAGATGAACAGTATGGTCAATATAATAAGAATGAACAGTCTCATCTTGATCTCAGGATAAGGAAGTTCTGTTTTTAATCGACAGCTGTAAGCAGTGGTGCTGATGTCGACAATCAAGAATTTGAACGTATAAATGTGATTGACAGATGAAATTACCCAATTTGTAATTTAAGAAATTGATCATGAATGATAGCTCACTTGGACAAGATAATCATAGAAAAGTCTGTTCTCACAAACTAATTAGATGTCAATTTTCAGCGACATTTAATATTCAATATAAGATTTGTCTGGTTGTCAGCTCAACACCAGGAAGTGTATGTTGAAAGATTAAGATGCTCAAGACCAAAATTTGTATCGAGTGACCAGGTGAACTCAGTATTATGGTTTGTGGAAAGAATTTCCTATATTATACAATTTGGTGTGCAATGATGTATACGTGTATTGTGATGAAATGCATTCTGCAGTTTTCAGTAGCCTCATTCAACCACAGGACCACATATTCTTTAGCAGTATTGTGTTTTACATGAAGTTGAGAAGTATATGAGGTTTTCATTCATGTATAAACTAAACAAGTAGTTGTCAAATATTACAGAACAATTATTAATTACGAGTTAATCCTTTGGTTTTTATTATAAAATTTTTAACTACTTATGAAAAAAAAAATCGTACTTTCACGACAATGGAAGGTATCAACAGAATGTACACAGGGGTATCGAATCAGTTGGAAGACAAAAACGTCATACACCGGCGATAATGGGATGTTGCTGAACAATCATGGGAAGTTGATGAACTGAAGATCGCTCGTTTGTCATAAAGTTGAGCTGTTAGTTTGCAGTCATCATGTATGCTCAGTAAAATGTCCAGATATGAATCAGCTGTGAAAGACCATGGTGTCTTTTATTTCAGGTTCACTGAGGCATAACACATGAATAAAAGCAATTTTGTTAATAGATGAAACATAGTTGATGTACTAAAATGTCCGGTTGAAGGCCAAATTAAATGTCTTCTTCTCGTGTAGTGTCTTGCGAATAAAATCTGCTTTACAGCAATACAAAAACAAGTCAGTTAATAAAGGAACACATTTTGTGCCCATCGGAATTCTAAGCGAATTTTAGAAAACTGATCTCCAGCGACTCCATGTATTTTGTCAATGTGGAACTCCAGACTTTCTTTGCTATCATCTGCAAAGTACTTGAGCATCAAATTAAAATGTTTATACACTTATTAAGAGCTAAATCTCTGTGTACATAAAGTAATTTTCCTTTCCATCTAAACTTGTACTTGCATGAATTCATATTTCTGAACAAAGTGTGTTTCTTGCAAAACTGCTATTTTTTAAATAACCAAGAGTATAATTATAATTGTTTATCTTTTTTCCTCAGTATTTAGACTTCTTAAATTTACTCTTTTCCATTTTATTTGATTATCGGTAAACAAAATCAGGACTTATACTACTAATATTAAACATTAAAAGTAATATAATGTACCAGTGTGACCTTGCCAGGCCGCTAGTTCCGAAGTGAATCTTAGTTTAGCTCGATCATTATCGTATATTCATTAATGTAGTACTACATTTCAGTGATCTCCTCAGAAATGGATCTTCTCATTCCGGGTACTGTGAGAAGGTCACCCCAGCCCCATTAATACTTCTAGCATTATCCTGTTTTTTGTTTTTGTTTTTGTTTTGGAAATTCCCTATTTTTCTAACGAAAAGATGGATGAGGACATAACGCGGTTACACCTATATAAAAAAAATCACACGGGATTTACTGTACCGAGCACGAAAAATTAAAGATTAATTAAAATTCCGTTCAGCAACATTCTATCAATCTATGTATATAAACTATTGTAAAGAAACGGTCGGATTTATTTATCTGTTGATTCATTCAAAATGAAAATCCCAATATGTCTGTTTGCGGTGATGTTTGAGAGTATTCTTCTGGTGGAATCGCAGGCTGTGATACCTCTGATACCCACTCACTCACTCGGTGGTAAGCAGTTTTTTGCAAACTAACCATAGTTTATTGTTTGAACAATTCTATTTTATAAAGCCTCAGTATATTTATATCAGAAATCCATATGGCTTTTCGTACAAATTGCCCTGGAAAATATGTTTTGTAGAATGTGGTAATTTAGTAATTCATCGAGGTGCATTTTGTATACTCGACTATATTAGTTCAGGACGACTATGTGGCGTTCGGTCACATCCGTTTATGTTTCTGTTCAATATCCGTAATGAAACTAAATTTTGTACAAAAAATGAATTTCAATCACGTGTTTCATATCTTGGTAATACTTTGAAGGATTGTTTGCGAATGATCGAAGTCTGAATACGTCTACAATAAGTTTTTCATTCACACATTCAGTCAACATTTAGAAATTTATACATTTCTGTCTTAAACATTCAATCATTTCCGTCTTTCACACATAATCATTTCCAAAATGAATATTTAGTTATTTGTGAAATACACATGTAGTTATTTCAGTTTTATATATTAAGTCATTTTTGTTTTACATATTCAGTTATTTCCATCATAAAAATTTAATCATCTCCGTATCAACATTAATATTTTCGTATTAGTTTCGTTATTTCCATGAGTACGCATTTAGATATATCTATATTAGACATTTAGTTATATCTATATTACACATTTAGTTTGTTTGTTTGTTTAACGTCCCGTCGAGAAGTTTTCACTCATATTGAGACGTCACCGTCTGTAGGTGAAGTACCACAAATTTAGACTTATGCTTATCGCTCAGGGCCGTAGCAGTGAGTGTTCTTTAACGTGCCAACGCCTACCGTGACACGGGACCTCTGGTTTTAAGGTCATATCCGAAAGACCCGTGATTCTCACTTCTAAATGCCGAGCGTTTGGCGAAGGAGCAATCACTATCTATTTTTACGTCTTAGGTTTGACGCGGCCATAGCACGCACGGGGCTCAAACTCACGACTTCCCGGTTACGAAGCGAACGCTCTAACCACGGAACTACCGCGACCGGTCAGTTATTTCCATATTGTACATTTAGTTATTTTCGTATTACACATTTAGTTACTTCCGTATTACACAATTAGTTATTCCCGTATTAAACATTAAGTTATTTCCATGATTACACGTTTAGTTATATCCATATTACACATTCAGTTACATCTATATTACACATTTAGTTATATCCATATTACACATTCAGTTACATCTATATTACACATTCAGTTACATCTATATTACACATTCAGTTACATCTATATTACACATTTAGTTATATCTATATAACACATTTAGTTACTTACGTATAACACACTAGGCTCTTTCCGTATTACTCATTTCTGTATTACACATTCAATTATTTCTGTATACGTATTTAGGCACTTTCTATACACGTTTTTGTACGTACATTCAATATTTACCGTATTACTCATTTAGTCATTATTATATGTACATATAGTCATTTTGGTATTATACATTTAGTCATTTCTATAAACGTATAAGTAGTCATTTTTATACACATGTAGTCACTTTCGTATACCAATTCCATAGGTGACTGCGTCAAGAATAATGCACTATAAAGTATATGTAACCAATGAAATTCAAACCACGAATAAATATTTCTCTCCAGTCTATGTTGTCTCTCGTTGCGCTTTTTCGTGCTTCATGTGTCATTACCACAGAATACTTTCAAACCACGCTTGTATTTGATATCTATCTTTTGTGAACCTATTTTATAGCACACTTTGATGTACCTATGTCAGTTGGTATTGACATTTGGAATTTCACACTTTTGAATATCAATTTCAATTGACACTGATATCTCACGTGTTTCTCTGCTTACTTCATTTAATATTCACATTTGGTAAATTTCAGGTCGATCTGCTGTACGCCATTTCAACAACAACAATCTTATGTGCGCTATTTGCCAGTTTCTCTTTCATACGTTCGCGCCGCAGTGTTCATACTACTGTATCAGTAGTGTAGAACCTATCGCGTACTCATCAATGATACCGCCACCGCCACTACCGATAGCAGGTGTGTTTCCCATCAGTCATGTCAGGTGGCCATTGACACCTGTGAAAGTATTCCGCTACCCGTTAAAGCGACTTTAATGAAAGACACATTCAGAATGAGTGAATGATTAAATAAAAAAAAGTTTTGTAGACAAACTAGATAATAAGCAACATTGATAAGCTTTGTATATCCGAACACATTACAATGAAAATCAAATTACGCACAACTGCAATATTTATTGTGCTGTTAATGCGGACACCGCCGTCACAGCTCTTGCATCCAAAGCGTGAATTCGTGATATCCCCAGGTTGAGTTGGGCTGGACCAGATCTAAAACTTTGAAAGAGCCGCTTCACCAAACAATCAGTACTATATAAGTAAAGGTCAAGTGTTACGTCAGATGGCACGTGTTTCAGGCACAACTCCCTTTTGACGAAGTTACCAATGCCTCTTGGTTTATATATGCCCTCTCTTCGTTTTTGCACGTGTAATTCACCGAAAAGAAGTTTCAGGGCAAGAGCAGACTGGATTACTGCTATTTCGGAGTTATTTCTGAATAAGGACAGTTGCAGAAGAAAAAAAGAAAGAAATTGGGGCAGTTTGGTGGAGATTTGTGGTCTCTGAATGCTGTTGTTATCTTGGAGATCATTTTCAACGTCACAATTCGTCACATCAAGGTGCAGCCTTACGAAAATTCAAAATACATAGCCCTAGGAGACCTGCTTGTAAAGAGAATATAGAGAGAGACTTTATCAATCTGACCCAATTCATTAAGTTTTCTTTTCAACTGCCCATCCATCAGACGAAATTGCAAATACTACTTAGCAAAGTGATATGATATTAGATGTATTGATGAAAAGATAATTATTTTGGTCGTACTTTTTTATTTACTCAAGATTTTATAAAAATATTTTGTATATATGCACGGTGATGGACAAATTGAACATTAGCAAAAAATTATATAGGTCTAATATGCAATCTAATCGAGCTGGATATGTGACACGGTATTTCAATGTTAAAATAATGTCTTAAAATATTCATACATTCTTGTGTTTTGTCGAGGAAAACCTTTCTTTCTTCAGTATAATCCATTTGTTGATTTTGTCAGTAAAATTCGCGTGACTTATCACAGGTGGGAGTACGGGAAATGTACCTGTGTTTGCTTGGAAAGAGATTACAAAAAAAATGTTTGATAATGTACATTAATTTGTTAATAGTATCTGTGGTTTTGTTTCCATCTGTAACCAGGCAAATATCTTTGTTCTTGGTATTAAGCGGCAAAACTCAATTTTCACAATGTAAGAAGAAAAATAAACATTTTAAGCTTGCAATCATATAGTAAAGAATATAAAATCTATATTTGGTGTTGAAACGAAATCTTATTTTTATACAGTAAAATGAAAAGGTGAAGATAACGAACAGTGATTAATCCCATAACTCCCGTAAGGAATTTGGCGAACTCGGACCCCTGGATATACCAGGTGCCTAGGATGAGTAAGTGTCTCCTATCGACAGGTCACACCCTCCGTGAACCCTATATCGTGATTAGGTAAACATAGTAATCCATAATAAAAGTCAGTGTGTACTAGCAAATTTATCGTTATAATAACCATACAATTTACAAAATGCTCATTCTAAATGAGACTTAAAACCCGATATATTAATTTATTTGTCAGTAGCCTGCCTAAATTTAAAACCTGATCATGCGCAGAATAAACACTTCGGTATCGATTCAGCTGAGAGACATAAACAACCAACCTTTAATTGTTGTAAAGATAATTTTTTTTCATATGTATTAAAATTGCTGATCTCTGGATATTCCATGAAAAGGCCAAGATAACTAGCAGTATTCAATCTCGTAAATCCCTCGTAATTCCTATAGAAAATACAAATCAGAGAGATGGGGAAAAAAAACCAAAACCAAAACACACACACACACACACACACACACACACACACACACACACACGAACCCCAGTGCTCAATCTCATAACTCCTATAAATAATACAAAATACCGAGCAAGGTAAACACGAACCCCTGGACATACCAGAAGTGGGATCACATGCCAAACATCCGACAGTTGACCGGTCACAACCAACGTGAGCCTTGTATCTCAGTCGGGTAAACGGAGTATTCCGTAGTCAAAATTAGTGTGCAAAAAATATGTCAGTGGGTACACATTTTTTTGCTGGTCTTTTGAAATTCCGTATTTGCCATTAGTTTTGAGTGAGAGTAATTATGTTATCACGAAATAATTGTTTGTAATGTAAATTTCAGTTTAAGTACATAGTAACAAGATTTATTCATCCGTTATGTTAGTTAGTATGTGGGATTTATCACTGTTTATTACCTTCACCTTCTGATAAAACTACTTTCCTGTGATGAATCATTCATTTTATAATCTAACATGATTTGAGCTTATAATTCAGAATAAGTTTAAATTTGCCGGTCCCAGGGTTTTCATGGCTAGCTTGTTAAGGAGGAATGCTAAATCAGAAAAATAAATGATGTGGATGAAAAGTGGAAGATATGTACATCAATAATTTGAGTTAGAGAACTTTTACATCTATCTTATTTAGTCAAAAAATGCAGTTTTAGTAGAAAGTAATCAGAAATTTTTTTTTTTAAAACCCTGCTGAACGTGAACCAGCGCTCCACAGTACTGCAGTCGACAAATAACGTACTGAGCTACTAAGCTAAGCAATGGAAACTAAAAGGAATAAACAAATATCACTGATGTTTATGTTTTCATTAGTATTTTGAAAGTCAGCCGTAATGCGATAGCCATCTCCTTAACCAGCGACCCACGGGGCCTTAACGGTCACCTGAGTACATGTATCATAGCCCATACAGGTCATCTCGTATTTCCATATAAGCCTCAATAGGGAGTCTTCTATGCACATGTTTCTGATCTTTCAAAATACGTACAATTCCTATTCAATTACAGAAGAGGGGAAAAATGGAAGTTTGAAGCATATAAATCATTTTAATATTCCCTAATTTCTTTTATACATTTTCATTATGTGGCCATATTGTCCTCCACCTTAGGGTCTGGACCTCTGACCCAGAAGCTATAAATTTCATAGGGGGTTTCGTGGCCATCATAATCATGGATTTAGTTTTTCGTAAATATATATGGTATTAGAGAAGAAGATTTTCCAAGATTTAATACATTTTCACTACATGGCCATATTGGTGTGAACTCCTGGCCCAGGAATTTCACAGTTTAGGTAGAGAGCTTCATGGACATCATAATAATGCATTATTATTTTTTTTTTCAAATATATATTAAAATAGAGAATATTTTCTAAGATTCATACATTTTCACTATTTGGCCATATTGGGCCTGGCCAAGAGCTTCAACCCCTGGCGCAGGAGTCGTGAATTTCACAATTTTGATAGAGGGCTTCATGGACATCATAACCATGCATTTAGATTTTCTCCAACAGGAAGAAGAGTTTTGAAAATTGGCCCTTTTTTAGCATATTTGGCCAAGTCGTAAATAAGGTAAAAAATTTCACAAATTATATTCCTCTTATCCTAGAAATGCTTCACACCAAAAACGGTAACAATTGCTGATGTAGTTTTCATGAAGTCAGAATTGTTTAACGCATGATGATGTACGTAAATCAACACAGTAGGTCACCTTTGTTACTCGGGTGACTTAGTAATATTCGTAGACGTAAACTATTGATCGTTCACTGTCATGTGCTTTGTTGCCTGTAGAAAATATACACAGGGTGGGTTTAAAAATATACACAGGGTGCGCTTAGTATCCGACTGTAGAAAATATACACATCCGACTGTAGAAAATATACACGTCCGACTGTAGAAAATATACACATCCGACTGTAGAAAATATACACGTCCGACTGTAGAAAATATACACCTCCGACTGTAGAAAATATACACCTCCGACTGTAGAAAATATACACATCCGACTGTAGAAAATATACACCTCCGACTGTAGAAAATATACACGTCCGACTGTAGAAAATATACACATCCGACTGTAGAAAATATACACGTCCGACTGTAGAAAATATACACATCCGACTGTATAAAATATACACGTCCGACTGTAGAAAATATACACGTCCGACTGTAGAAAATATACACGTCCGACTGTAGAAAATATACACAGTGTACACAGGGAGCGCCAATTATCATCTTCCACATAAAAAAAAGATATTACATACATATCATCTTAGTACAAATGATAAATGATTATACCACACCGGTCTCAAATACGAAATATTTTTTCGTCCTATCGATACATCAATCGATAGACAGACAGATAGGCGGACAGACAGACGGACGGACAGCACGACGAATAGGCAGACGGACGGACAGCACAACAGACAGACAGATAGATAGATAGGTAATTTGCTCCTTAATTAGCCTATTTAGGTCGGGGTATTTTGAGATCTACTATCCAAAAAGAAACCACGTAGTATATTTTAGTTAGTTCATCTTAGAAATTGTACTGTTTTTATTCATTTATAATCGGGTTCACGACGGGTTTGACCGGTCAACAGAGGATGCTTACTCCTCCTAGGCACCTGAACCCCATCTTTTACCTCCAGGTGTCTGTGTTCGCCCAGCCCTTCATTTATATTCTTATATAACATTTTAATTCGTTCTATGGAAGGGACAGATTGTCCCCAGGATTTATCTAGTTGTTTGTGTCGGTGGTCATGTCAGATCTCTGTCACACACACACACACACACACACACACACACACACACACACACACACATACACACACACACACACATACATACACACACACACACACATACACACACACAAACACACACACACATACACACACACACACACAGACACACACACACACACACATACATACACACACACACACACACACAGACACACACACACACACACACAGACACACACACACACACACACACACAGAGACACACACACACACACACACGTACACACACACACACACACACACACACACACACGTACACACACACACACACACACACACACACACACACACACACACACACACACACACACACACACACACACACACACACACATTTTTTCATATCTAAGATAAAAGACAAGGAATCTCCTTATTTCTTTTTACAATACCATTAAGGATTGAAATGGACTATTATTACTAATTTTTATTTACAGAATTCTAGACATCTTTTATAAAGCATATCTGAATCATGTCATATCATGTTATTTTCTTATGCATTTTGCAACTATTTATCAAAACCTACCAAAATCCCTCGTCTTGTAATGTCTATAGTTTCTTGATTGATTGTTTATTTTACGTCCTATTAAGAATTGTTTACTCATATTGGGACGTCACCAGCTGCAGGTGAATACCACAAATTTAGACGCATGCCTAGCACTCATGGGGGTTCTTTAATATGCCAAAACCTGTCGCGACACGAAACGCCGTTTTAAGACTTGTGATTCCCACTTCTGAATGTCGATCGAGGGTTTGGCGAAGGAGCACAAGCTATGTTTACGGATTGAGAGCTAAACATAGGTCTGAATTAGTGGTATTTCTCCTCTAACTGGTAATATCTCGATATGAGTAAAATAAAAATTAACGGGTGGTAAATCAATCAATCAATCAATTTTAAAAATACAATTATTATAATAAGCGGGGGACACTCACTCACCCTAGACACCTGATCCTATCTCTGGTGTATCCAGGTGTCCGTGTTTACCCTACTTTTTAATTTTGTATTCTTGATCACTGTTCATTATCTTAACCTTTTGAATATCAAATACAAAAAAAACTATATTGTGTTACTCACTTCCGCCCCCTATCTGGGGTTGAATTCACGACCTGCTACACAGTCAATGAGAATGGAAATGAGATATAGTATTTTTTTTTCTTTTGCCGTACATAGGAGAGGATTATGTAAGATGCATAATGTATTTGAGATCTAAATCGTTGTCTTGCCTAGATGGACAATCGATCTAGCGAGCTGGCACACAATGTTATGAAATTAATGCAGTACCTATCCAATTTAATGCAGCGTTGTCTAAGATACTAATAAAAGATTAATTCTTTTTGGCAACTGTATTTAGACAACAACAACAACAAAAAAACACCTTAAGACTTGTGGTATTTTCAAAGATCATACTTTTCTGTTTTTTGTCTATGATCTGATCTTTTTTTTTCAGGAATAATACGATCCCTGCCAAGCCTATTTTAGAAAATGAATTTAGTTTCTATTTTTTAAAAATACATATTCTTTGGGGGTTTTTTTATCGGGTGATGAAGGTAACCAGCATTGCAAAAAAAAAAAAAAATATATAAAAAAAAGCGGCTTATGCAATTTTTTTCTGCAAAGTATACACACATAGATATGCATCGTGTACATTTAGTTCCATATGACCATACCAATGAACCCTTGCGGTGTATTGTATCTAAATCAGTCAATGTAATGAGCTTATAATAGCTAGTAATCACAAAAACAGTCACTTTTAAGACGTGATTTTTTCGTTTTCAGGTCAAAAATTTTTGATACAGCCTGGTAAAAACGGTAAACCGCCAGACTACATATTGTGTGCTGCCTGTCAAGAGTTGTACGGACTAGGATCAATCTGCGATTATTTCTGTACCGGTAGACGCTGATTATAATGACTGTTTCCATGAAATTCTCTACCCAGAGTTCCGTGCGCTACGAGCACTCCATTCTTGTCAACGGATTATTACAGAAATCTTGTGAAAGTTTCTAATATGCATCATATATGTTTTGGACTAAATGTTTGCTGATATTATCAAATGGATTTGGTGCAGTTAAGCTGATGTTTACTGTAAAAATCGCTCTTTTCTAGACTTGAATCCGGTACTACCTCTGATACGCATATGAACGTAGGACATTCGCTTGGTAGTGATTTGATGCAAACAAAGTACTGAAATGGGGTGACGAACGACGCAAATTGTCTTGAAAATACTAATGCTATACATAGTGTATATCTATTGTTTTCAATGTCTATGCTGCTCTAAAACTTTTCGAAACCAATCATATTTTATTTAGTTAACTGGGCTAAAATGGCTGAAATATTGCAAATAAGGCGTTCACCCACCCACCCCCCCCAAAAAAAAAACCCACAAAAAACAAAACAATACGCCTATACCTAGGGAAGAATTGGTGAAAGAAAACACACACAAACAAACAAACAAATAAAACACAGAAAAACAGAAAGCAGATCTAAAGCCAAATTTAAAAATCCACACACTGTCATTGAAACGGAGTTACAGTTTGGGTCGGTTTATTTAGCATTTAGCTTCACTGTCATATGCATGAGGATAAAATACAGAATTCTAAATCACGGAAAATATAACAGTTGGATTGCCCTTGCACATGAAAGTGCACCACAATCTTTTGATTGATTTGCAAGGGTCATAATCTTCAAAACCATCAATCATACCATACGCGTGAATCTTCGATATCAATGCATATGTTAATGTATCTTGATTGAAGATAGAAATGAATAGGCAAATTAAATGCATGACGATACAAATAATTGCATGACAGTATGGCATGTCTACGCAATAAATGACACTGGAGCATTCCAATCTCCTGGGGATATTTGTTTTGGTTAACCTCGTTATGAGCAATACATACAAGTGAATTTGCTACACTCAATCTACCTCTACATTCTTCAGCAAAATACATTAAATCCATGGTGAATGTTAGCAGTTACCCATTCTCTACAGAAATCACCTTTTTTCTATTTCTCATGGATTTTTGTTGTCCTTTGGGTTCTTCATTATTTTGTGTAATCAGGTTTTCTTTTTCACATCATTCATTCTTTGTTCTATAGACAAACAAATGGGAACGGAAGTATTAGCATGCCGGTATCGATTTTCAAAGATTCTGAAAACAGGTTGAATTGGACTGTTCTTATCAGGCACTTCGGTGGAATTTTTAAAATTCCCAGTGATTTGTTTCACCGCAGGATAAAATCAAACAAGAGGTCCACAGAATGTATCGGTAATCTGAGTTTTATTTAAAAGTATCACTAGTCCTAAGGGTTACGAAATCTGTTTTAATTATGATTTTTCCTGTTCTACATATCTAGGCTAAAATATAACAATCAAAAGCAGTATAAAACAAGAAGTGTTTAAACTAATGAAAGACTTTACACAATAAATTACATCTTACATTAACACTATATGATTAGTTTGGATCTGCCCTAGATTCAGAACTCTTGTGTTGCTGAATTCACAACTTTAGTACAATATTTTCTGCTTTTCCTGAACACACTTCAGTTTTAATACAGCATCAGAAAAATGAAAGAATTCAATTGATAAAAACTTTTAATCAAAATGACCATTCCGGCCCCGACCTGGTACCACAACCCCGGCCCTACCCATGGGATCATGACGTCACGGAACCAATGGGATCATTTACACATTCTTTAAATTTTCATATCACACATCACATTTTGTTCGTGAATTTATTATTTTTTGTTATGAAATTTACAATTTATGTCCTTGTTCAAAAGATGAATCATACCAAATTTGAAAAGAATTGGAATGATAGTCATAGAGAAGTTCAAAATGATTAATTGTCAACAAGCGACGCGCAACGGCCAATTGCAATATATATTAACTATGTGTTTTCAAAACAAATACTATTCAGCAGAGGCATCGACCCAGTGGTTCTAAAATAAAACATAAAACGGTACCACTTTTAATGCATCAGATGAGCATTTCGACAAATAGTGTCTCTTCAGTGATGCTCAAATGAGAAATAAAAAAAAGTGCTTTTGATCTGTCATCAATTTGAACATTTTTGGAGGCCTTTTTAAAGTTGTGTACCTAAATATTTAAAAGTAATAGCAAGCTCGGCAGAATGTCGTTTTGAAAAATCAATGACATTACGTAATAGATAAATCGAAATCGGAATCATCAATTCTTTCCAGGATTTTCTTCGAGATACATGTATATATGTCGACAGTACACAACTACACGCGCAGTTCCTAGCTATCGGATGAACTCCTATATTGCATATATGATGTAACTAATTTCATTTTTATAGAGGAACTCATAAAACAATGTTGACAAGTTTAGGTTTTTCCCTTAGTTAGAAAACATCTGTTATCGGAAGACATGGTTACATATGTTCTTGAACTCTGTTTTGACGTTCATGCATAAAAGTAAACAAAGCAGATAACGGAACTTCGCTACCCCGTTTTCAAAATTAAACATGGGTAAATCCTATATCAAATCTCAGTATAATGAAGTTGTCATGCATTGCCCGGTAGGAGATTAAGTTGCAAAAATCGTTATATTAAAAAAATGAAAATTGTAGTAAATCGGCAGGCTTATTATACGAGGTTGACTACGTCACCTTGTAAAAATGGCTTCAAAATATACGATGAAACTTTGAAAAGAGGAGACGAACAGCTAAATGGTGAAACTGCCAGTGTGTTATGAAAAGAACCTGACGTATCACCTGTTGTCAGAAAAACGAGAATGACTGCTTTTATCTTGTGATTAAATTGCAACGTAATTCCAAGCGTTGACAGAGTTGTGAAACTTCCGTAACGCGCCCTCTGGTGAGAAAATACCTCCATGACAACATGATGAAAATTTTGAAATGACTTGTGAGGAATATAGACTGGTTTCAAATGACAAAGCTTGTAACAACATTGTCTTCGTTTGCAAGATTCATTATCACAGCTGTATTTTAGAAGAATTTTGTTTTATTTACACATTTAGTTACCCAGCGTAAACTCATAGCTTCCTCGTAAAAGGAAAAAAAATTCAAAGTAGTGTTTTAAACACATTTTAGTTTTAAACACATTTAATATCCAAATCAATGGGAAGAAAGAAATTCATTTATCAGTACCTATACTAGATTCCAAAACTACATTGCAGAATCTAGTACTGTTCTACCAAGTCCCCATCTTTGCGCTTTACGAATACAAATTGCTTCAAAGGAGAAACTTCAGAAGTGTTGAGCACAGTATTCTCGAGAAGTGGTGTAAATAAAATGTGAATTCTATCCTAATTAACGTTTAGTAAATTTGAAATCACAGCATCAAAACATATGACTTTTCAACAATTTAGTAACTAGCCTCCATCAAGTTGAGATGTTTTTTTTTTTATATAGTTTTAATTCATCCACACCAAAAATCTCATCAACATTATGTCATCATCTTTTCTTTACCATGCCCTGAAACTGATGTTTTATACTTATTTAGCATATGTATTGTATCTTATGTTTATATCATTTTATTTCAATGTTTTATTTAATTGTTTTATGTACTGTAAAGCACCTTTGAGCATACAGATATATGAAAAGGGTGCTATATAAATATGGTATTATTATTATCAATTTACACCACCATTCCTCACGATCACAGATAGCTGCTTCTGGAACTCGGAAACATTCATATCTTTTGACCATACATTCAAAAATTATTTTGTTAAACACCATCCTGATTCAAAAATATGCTAGAGTTCCTCATCGACATTATCAATATAGACTTTAGAGATTAAGATTTCCAACCGCCTGTTGGATCATTCATGGATGCAAATTATGCTCTTTCATTATCTGGCCTATTTTCGTGTTCTTATGAGGCAAAATGTATTCAATGCTTCTACATGAGAAGAAAATATCTCTTTCTGTGGCCTTTAACTCGACATTTAGATACATCGATGACTTTTTATCTGTTAACAATATATATTCTCCTATATAAATTTGGTATATCACAGCGAATTTCAAATAAAAAAGCCCCGTGGGACCTGGGTTAGAATAGGTCCTCAGCACTCCTAGCTTGTCGTAAGAGGCGACTAAATGGGGCGGTCCTTCGGATGAGACCGCATAAACCGAGGCCACGTGTCACACCAGGTGTGGCACGATAAAGATCCCTCCCTGCTCAAGGCCCTGAGCACCGAGCATAGGCCTAAATTTGCAGACCTTCACCGGCAATGGTGACGCCTCCATATGAGTGAAAAATTCTCAAGCGGGACGTAAAACAACATACAATCAATGAATCAAATAAAAGACATTGTGAAGTCTTCCACTTCGGCTTCAGATTTGTAGTTTGTTTGTTTGACGTCCCGTTGAGATCAGATTTCATAGGCGGCAACAGTAAACTAACAACTCAACTTCATGACAAACGGAATGACGTTAACTTCTCCATTGTCAACTTAACATATTTATGTTGCAACATTCCGTTATCACCTCCATATGGTGTTTGTGTCTATCAACTGATTGCATAGGCGAGAGGATGTTCTACGTATGATTAAATTTTAAACCGAAGTAGGCGCAAATAAGTTGATGTTACAGGGACTTAATAGTCTCGTTTATAGTAAGCATTTGTATCTTCTATGGTCGTTATTATCAAATTTGTAAACACAAGCTATCACTGGATTGAATGCTGTCTGATGTGTTTCATTCCAATTGTTGGGCAGTTCTTTGCATCTGATTTTGACTACGGATTACTCTGTTAACCTGATTAAGATATGGGGCTCATGGTGGGTGTGACAGGTCAACAGGGGATGCTTACACCCCCTATGCACCTGATCCCACTTCTGATATGTCAAGAGGCCAGTGTTTGCCCCTCTTCTTTGTCGGATTTAGGAGACTGATCACATTTCGTTATTTTCACTGGCTAATCAAGAGAAACTATTACATATTGTTTTCAGTGTTTGGAAAATTGACACGTGACCAATTCGGATCATGATTTTGCATCGTGCCAAATCCTGAGAACTGATTTACTCGTAATTTTCATAAAAACGCCAAACTAAAGAGTTTATAAGGAAACATCTTTTAAGTTTGAATACACAGGTATCTTTCATCATGTGGCCATGATGGAATCTGTCTTTGTCAGACGAAATGGCAATAACGTTTACTTTCCGAATTCTGATTAATGTGTGATATGTCTCTACCTGGAACATTGCTGGACCCTTGTTACTGTGTAGTGATTTATGTGTGATATGTCTCTACCTGGACCCTTGCTGGACCCTTGTTACTGTGTAGTGATTAATGTGTGATATGTCTCTACCTGGACCCTTGCTGGACCCTTGTTACTGTGTAGTGATTTATGTGTGATATGTCTCTACCTGGACCCTTGCTGGACCCTTGTTACTGTGTAGTGATTTATTAAACTTCTCTTATGGCATTGGAGAAAAGTTTGAAATTGCGAAAAAAGAACAGAGGATGTTTTTGCAGAATTCAGACCCCATTCTGTTTTCCCCTTACCGAGATCTTAGCCTAAGCTAAACCCTAATCAAGGTAGAAAATTACATGCATTTTGTATACATGTATTTTATGTTTCTCATATTTGCTACACTGGTAACTAAATTTCTTATGTAATATGTACAACAGTCTCGTTGAAAGTAAGAATTTCGCAAATTATATGGTCGTTATAATGATCTAGTTTACCAATACAACTTTCCAATGGGCCAAATATTGACTGACATAATCCATACCAATTCCTAAGCAGTTCTTTAGACATGTTATTGATTTCGGATTACTCCGTATATAGGCTCACGACGGGTGTGGCCGATTGGCAGGGGATGCCTACGCACTTGCTCCCGCCTCTGGTATGTCCAGGGTCCGTGTTTGTCCAACTCTTTAGTTCATTGTCCTTGTAGGAGTAATGAGATTGATCACTGTTAGTTGTCTTCGCCTTTTAATTTTGTTTGCTTAAAAATTTAATGCAAATGAAAGTATAACCTACGAAACGCACGTGTCTGAGTTAATTTTATTTATCTTGCTGAAAGATTAATTATGAAACGGTTTTCCTCAACTGTTGTAATTTCACAACGTTTTATGGTTCAGTTCAGATGTTGATTTTAATTAGAAATGATGACAAAGAGACACTACTCACATTAAAAATAAAATGGAGTTAGATTGATACGCCGAAGAATGCATAAGGGTGTAAATACCTCTAAACGATATAAAGAGTAGAAACATCGAGTATCAGAGGCTCAGTCAACTAACCAACACCGTGTCAAATTTCGGAACGTGAAATAGAAGAATATGTTTTTAAGAACACTGATATTTTCCCTTGTGATCTCTTTGTCTTGTATATATGGATGGTATATCCCAAGTATTTGGCTGCCGCGGTCTGAGTATAGGGACGTTATTTCTCATCCAGTAGAAGAAGGTATGGATTTCTCCTAAATATTTCATTAAATGCTAATCGTTAAGGTATCGTATTAGCTAAACAATTTGAATATACAGATACATTAAGTGTTTTACAGCAGTAATGACTGATAAAATCGTTTATTACTTTAGAGGAGACAGATTCCTACTTAACCCTGACTAGTCAGCTCTATGATATGGTGTGCAGGTACTGTCTCCAGATCAGTGATGAACGATGCCCAAGATTTTGTCAGTGATAAAACAAGTCATCCAACAGCATAATTGTACAGATGTTGTAATAAACTCCTACAATAACAATCCAATTTTGGATCTTGTAATTATTGATCGAATTTTACTTCCTGATTTCATTTTTTAAATTTACTTTCTTAATACAAGATGAAGATGTGACGAAAGCATCCACTTTTGTACTCGAAAATTAACTTTATCAGAATTAAACATAGATAAACGTATTATTTATATAAGAAAGGATTACTTATTTCATTGTATAAGTTGTTAGGATTTTAAAAAAAGACTTTTTCTTACTTGCAGTAATATGTAATTTCGGAAGCTTTAAGTCCCACAAAACAAAATGAGGTTTGTGCTATATAGTGACAATGAGTTAAAGAAGTAGTTAATTAAGATTTGTTTTATATAATAAATAAAAGAAATTAAGTAATTTACGTGATTGTAATAATTGTAAAAATCACGTATTTCCATAGGCCAAATGTTCGTAGATAAACATATATGTACTTGTTTTGTGTGGATTTGATCCAGAAACGACGCACATGTTCGTAATTCACATTCTTTGGGGGATATAAATTATTTTTACCTCACAATCAACAATAGCTAGGCTTCTACAGAAATACGTGATTTCACAGTTCAGTCGGGCACATCATTGAAACCCGTAAACTGCTTGTTCTCAAGCCATTGTATAAGGTCACGCAGTCTGCAATTCAGTGTCATCAAATTTATTGCTTGGCTAGACAAAAGAATTCATGTTGAAACACAGAATGTAAACATTAAGTAACTCATCTAATCCCGACCGCACATTAACCTTGACCTTCGTTAATGTTGGCTGTTTGAAAACTACAATTTTAAGAATTTAAGAATTCCCTTCCACCCAAAACAATGACACACCTACAAAAAGGTGTTTCATTGACATTTAATTTTAATTTTATTATTAAGAGGCTGACATTCAGTCTAAAGACATGTTTGGAATGCAATCCAACCCGAAAGCTTGCTTGAGTGTGCAGAGTTTTGTGATTTTCTTCACTTTGTTGAAAACACTGTAACTTTTAAAGCTCATGTTGGTACAAGTTGATGTTTTACGTTACTAAATAAATAAAAAGTCCTAGAAACGACTTAAAACTCCAATAAATCGATCAATCATTATCCCTTTTACCGTAAATACGCTTCAATAATGAGAATGTCTTTTCATGCGGTTTCGTTTTTAAAATAGCGAAAATGGATATAAAATAGGTCCAATGATTTATTCAAATGATTATCGCCATTCATTGTTTCAAGGTTAAGACGACACATGTTATGAAATAGTCATTATCGAATAATTGGACGACCGTGTTCGTTTCATTTTATTGTGAACGTAATTAGTTCTGACCCGCCAGTGTCTAGTGTGAATGATTTGAAATAACAATAAAAAAAACTCTACACAATTCTTTTCATTGTTTTCTTTTTTATGTTCTCCTACTTCTGGAAATCGTTAACAACTACATGATTATGATGGAATTTCTTAACGAATACATTGAAAAGAATTACCACGTACTCTTTTATTTTTCCAGGTTTTGTTACGTATAATCTTAATTTAATTAATGTTCTGTTGAACAACCTCATAAAATGTCTTTGGTTTTCTTTCTTCTTTGAATATAATAACAAACTTGACGAAAAACACCAGGTCTACAATTTACCTGTATATCCATTTAGCAATTGTAAATTCGTACATTTGAGGCACTTCAAGTGTCACAAAAGTCTGATTATAATCACAAGAGGCCCACAGGCCTTATCGGTCACCAAAGTATTGGTTAAAAGTATCACTAGTCCCAATGCCTGTTCTGCATATCTAAGCTAAATTCTAATACTCAGCAACATTATAAAACAAGATGTGTTCTTAAAACTTAATGCCTCTGAAGGTGCCTCTACGGATGAAAGACGTCACATTGTATATTTACCATCAACACAATATGACTAATTTGGACCTATTCTAAAGTTAAAATTAGTACATCTTTTTCCTAAATATGCACTTTGTTTTACACCATATCAGAAAACATAAAGACGTCATTCAAATGATAAAGAGAATAATCACTATAATTATTTTGGTCCCACTCTGCAATCAAAGCCATTAGCCCCAGAGATCTTGAAATTGACAATTTTGGTAAGGGACTACCTGATCTCCTAAAGTATTCATTTAGTTTCAGTTTAATTTCAACAGTACTAATATATCGAATGGCGAAGTAAACAATGTGTAAATCGCAATCATAAATCCCCAAGACGTATACAAGTTCGAATGTAGAGCAACACGGACCTCCGACAAAGCGAAGGTAGGATCAGGTGCCATGGAGGAGTAAGCATCTTCTGCTGACCGGTCACACCCGCCCTGAACCCTTAGTCGGAATTAGGTACACGATTATCCGTAGTCAAAGTTAGTATGAAAAATGACAGTCTAACGAAGGGTATGAAACAAATCATTCAACATATATCCCAGAGACACTTTGTAATCGCAAACAAGGTCATTATAGCGACTGTAAAATTTGCGAAATGATGACTTCAAGCGAGATTCGTTATAACCCTGCAACGTCAACTTTTTTGTCAGTAGTTGATCTCGCTTTAAAATATATAATATGACGAATGAAGTTGAGTTATCGTACCTATCCTGGATAACGAAACTTCATAAAAAAAACTTCAGACAAAGAAAGATACATTGCAAGATCCAGTAAATGATCTACCATGCCACTAACTTCCCACGAAAATATTAACTGTTATGAAAGAGAAACTGCAGGCTAACTATTCCACAACATATTCGACAAGTTGTGAAATCAGATGTGGATATACAAAGATACCAAAGAGCTTCCAGTAAATTTGAGTCCACAAAAAAGCTTCTTTTTTTCAAAATCAATAGCAATAAACGTACGACTTTTCAATACACTTTACAAAGGCGAGTCAAAAAGTAACCAGCTTAACTTATTTCCGGTTGAGATTCACCTCTTCTTTTTCGATATAATTGCCTTCTAGTGTGATGCACTTAGAACAACGGTGTTCAAGTGTCAAAAGTCCAGAACTGAAAAAGTCAGGGTTCTTTCAATTGACCCACCCCTCGACTGCCGTCAGGACTTCTTCGTCAAACCGGAAATGACGTCCATGGATATCCTTTTTCAAATTTGGAAATAGGGAGAAGACGCTAGGAGCTAGATCAGGTGAATAAGCAGGGTATGGTATTATTTCATACCCGTTTCGCTCTACAGAATCCATTGTAACTTTGCAAGTGTGGACTCCCGCGTTGTCCTGTTGCAGCAAAACACCTCGGCGTTTTTCACTTATAGCGGTTCTTACCTGATCTAGCAAGTTTGCATACTACACTCCAGTCATTGTACTACTCTTGAATAAAAAGTACAACATAGTAACGCCTTTTGCGTTCGAGAATTCTGTGGCCATCACATTGCCAGCAGATGGTTGCGTCTTGAACTTTTTTGGCCTCGGTCCTACCCACTAACGACTCCGAGCTTTATTATGTGGCTCTTAATAATGATTGGTTGATTATTTATTGCTTTCCGCCACACTCAACAATTTTTCAGTTATCTGGTGGCGTCCAGTTTTTGTTGGTGGAGGAGAGAACCCAGATACAATGCACCTGGGAAGAGACCACCGACCTTCCGCAAGTAAACTGACAAACTTGCTCACATAACGCCGCGGCCGAGATTCGAACACGCGCCCTCATAATAATGAACCCAAGTCTCATCTACAGTCACCAGATGCAAATGAAAACCATCTTCTGACCTAGTACGCTTCAACAAGGCGCTGCATACATATGATCTGGTTGCCTTTTGCTCATCACTAACTATAATTGTAATTCAATATATTTATATAGCGCTCTATTGCCCTGTGTCTTCTAAAGCGCTTTACACTAAGGGATTTGAGGACCCAACGGACTGTTAGCTTAACAATCACGTACAATTTGTGAATCGCTACCATGTGAAATGCCTAATGCCTGCGTTATTTCTTCCACCGGAATTCGCCTATTAGAGCATACCAGATCCCGAACTTTGTTACACATTTCTTCGTCGGTGGTATCCAGTGGTCGTCCAGAACTTGCATCATCTAAAGACGTTCTACCGCGTTTGAATTCCCTTTCCCAGAATTTAAGCTGAGCATAAGATGGTGAAGATGACCCATAAACATCGGCTAACTCGCCATGTATTCCATTGCCTGTTTTACCTTTTAAATACAAGTGCCGAATTACAGCGTGGTACTCAACGTTATGAAAATCGTGACCGTTTCGGTTAATCGGAAATAAGTTACGCTAGTTTCTAATTGACTCGTCCTCGTAATAGTTTTTTTTTATTGTTTCAATACCTACTGTATCGTGGAAACTTCGTTTTAAGATCATGTCCAGCCTTGTAAGAAAATTCGATTTGTTTATTCATAAATTATGTTGTTTTACGTCTCATTCAAACATTATTTACTCATGCCGAAATGTCATTTGTGTTAAGTGAAGTCCCACAAATTTTGACCTGTGCATGGTGCTTAGGGCCGCAGAAGTGTATGTGGGGTTTTTTTTATCATGCTAACGCCTACCATGACATGGAGCCTCCTTTTGAGGTCATATCCGAAAATCCCGTAACTTTCACTTCTACTACAGGGCGTTTGGCAAGATAAGAGTCACTACTTTTGTGAAACATCTTAGGTTTGACACGCGTCGTGATCCAGATTCGATCCCGTGCCTTTCGGTTGAAAAAGCACGCACCCAAACCATTCTGCTACATCGACGTTAGAAAAAAAGTATATTGACCAAAGTCTTATACTGAATCAAAGGACCATACACTTGTATCGGTGGTTATTTTTCTTATTTATTTCTTATTTAAGTCAAATATATTAAATACAAATCTTCTGTGATTTATTTTAAAATTTCGTTTAATTACTACTTTGCCCTTCATAACATAACGTTCTCATGAATTTTCAGTTCTTTTCCATATTATAGCAAGATACCGGACTTGCCATTTTCCTTGCTTTTACTTTTAGGAAGACTTATCTATATCTGGAAAGAAAGAAAAAGATTTGATTTTTTAGGTAAAGATTATTTGGCAGTGACGAATCAAACTGAAAACATTACTGGCAAGTGTTACAATAATCAGTCAATGCGTCGTTCAGCCAGTCGTAGGTTGATTGATTGATTATTTATTGTTTTCCGCCACACTCAATTTTTCAGTTATCTGGTGGTGTCCAAGTTTTGTTGGTGGAGGAGAGAACCCAGATACAATTGTACCTGGGAAGAGACCACCGACCTATACACACATATTAAAGACTTTTAAAATTATATATATATATATATATATATATATATATAGATATATAGATAGATAGAGAGAGAGAGAGAGAAGAGAAAGAGGGAGAAAAAGAGAGATAGAGAAGTAGAGAGAGATAGAGATAGAGAGTGAGAGAGATAACTGGTTAAAAATTACCACCTCTTGTAACGTTTTTCCTCAATGCTTAAATATATATCACTATAACGTCTGCAATAAAACCTTCCATTCCAGGCTTGTCAATATTTTTTATCTAGCTAAACAAGCGGGCATTGGCATGGTTAGTAACGTATAAGTAATTGTATAATGGTTTCCTGACAGCGATCTGTAGACATGTGTGCACCTCACATGTAACCGAGACTTAAAATGAAACACGAAGAATGACAACTCTAAATTTGAATAGGTAGAAATGATTCATACATCGTATGAAATGGAGCATAAAGGTGTGCATAACGTGTGCCATTTTACAAAACAGGTGCTTGTGTGAATACCTATGTATTAAATGAAAAGGTGAATGTGACGAGCGTTCACGTATTTATTTTCCATTCCATTGGGTTCATATCTAGTCCCCGTGTTATTTTTGAACACAATTAAACAACAAGGAAGCATTTATGTCAGAAATATCTTCAGAAACTTCTTTTTCCCTGAAGAAATTGAATTGTTTAAAGTATAAGTGGTTTCATATAAACCTGTTATCTTTATGAGGAAGTACGAAGTTATTGATTGAAATACATTCATCTCGCGCGTGCGTATCATTTGTGTTGATTGAAATACATTCATCTCGCGCGTGCGTATCATTTGTGTTGATTGAAATACATTCATCTCGCGCGTGCGTATCATTTGTGCACCTAGATAGGAGTCCGATGATACCAAAACAATGACTGATCCTCGTCAGACGGGTTTGTAGACTTATTTTCTTATTTTTTTAAGTATACAAATTCATTTACAATACAAACAATTTTTACAGCGGTACTTTTAATGTGAAAAACTTGCAATGTACTACCTGATCGATCAAAATATCGATCACTAAATTCACCTTTTATTTGAATCGTCGACACAGATGAAAGGTGTCTTTCTATGCATTATGTAACACGTAAAGACTGCAACATAAAGATAAATTAATTAGTTAATGATCCTTATTTCATTCTAGAAATTTACTCTCTATATATTGTGGTTTAGTCTTCACTTCCTGGTTATGTTGCCCAGTAATGTCCCTTGGACATGAGATAAGCGGTGTTTATACCCAGTGAACTTCTGAAATATAGCAATTACAGCTATCCTAGTTGTCTGCAGGGACAACGACATCGTTGCAATTCACGGTGTATTGTTTCATTCCATTTGGAATGGAATGAAACAATAACCCGTGGTTGGCGATGATAGAATAATCAGTACAGGTGTGTATTGAATTTCGGTTTCATGACTTTGAGAATTACAGGTGTGCCTTACCTAGCCATGAATTCTAACCAAGGTCCTGCTCCACAGTACACTTTGGTCAATTTGGGTCAAGGTGGCAACAACTATGTACAGGTAAGAAGTGTTTCACAACCAAATAAAACATACAGCTGATGATATCGAGTTTAGACAGTGGACATTTCCAACTTTCAAACACAATTAATCAAATTTCTTAAGTTCACAGCCATATTCCACCATGCCATAGATCTACGTTGGTTATTCCAAATGAATGTAATGCTTATTTGGAAAATTGATGTAGGAATTAATCAAGTAATATTTACATTTTCAATATTTTTGCCATTAATAGATGTATCAGTACAAATTGTAATACGAAATCATTTCCTCATTAATGTGTTGAAGTTGCAAACAATACGTGCATTGATCAAAAATAAATATAGTGCATCTACACGTATCTTACAAGCTTATAAAAATATGCTGGCGTGAGGCGTCCCAGTTCATACCCTCACGTATTTTCAAAACTGGAATTTGTTTAAAAAATGAACATCACTGCGGACAACCAGAGGACATGTACCACGGTATAGGGATACTGCAGTCAGTGTACCCCTGCACGGGAATACTGGCAGTTTTCTTCCTTACTTATATTAATAGAATTATTGAAACAAGAATATCAAGTTTGCAGCTACCAATACAAAATTTGATATCATTATATTCATACATGCACACACAAGTATACTGATAGCTAGTAATAAACTTGGGTTTGTTTTGAGAAGATAACATTTATTGACTATTTTCATAATATAGTGTTACTTAAAAATTTATCACCTCATGTCAATATTTGACAATAGGCTCCAGTGCAGAATCAGAATTCCACAACCAACCTTGACATATTCATGTGGGTACTGACGGCATTCTCATCAGTCGTGGCATGTCCCATTGGAATTTTTTCGATATGTTATGCAAACATGGTAAGAAAACATGAAAGTATTTAGCCATATAGATCTTTGATTTATCGCATCATGAGATGAAACTCTGCTTATTAATAAGCGGGTGGCGCTCCACAGTGTTTCTCTTTTCACACCTTGGCTAGCGAAGATGTATTTAACCCGAATCCGCAAGGGAACGCGTCAGTCTTGTTTGTATGTGAATGTGTTTTGTGTGTCTGTGTGAATATATATATATATATATGTGTGAATATATATATATATATATATATATATATATATATATATATGTGTGTGTGTGTGTGTGTGTGTGTCTGTGTGTGTGTGTGTGTTTGTGTGTGTGATTTGCATAATTAGAGAAGTGTATCATACATAGTTGCCATGCACTAGTAACCATATGAAAATTTAATTCCAGTCCAGGACTGAAGCATTTTACCCAATGAAAAGATTCTACAGATTTACTGCTATGCTGGTGGCGGCTGTAGGCCTGTTATCGTTTATAATCACAGTGATATGGACTATGGCTATATTTGGATCGTATCATAACTATTGAATAACTCGTCCTGTTGGACGTTCTATTAGAACAGAGCGATATTCACTTCAAGGGAATATAAATGTTACACCTTCATTAAAAGTGCTTTTATATTTATCTCTAGACATATTTATTTTGCATTTATAATTCTATGCTATACCGATTCGACTATTTGACACATGTACATGTCTGTATCGCTATTCCTAACTGCATGTGTACCTTTGATGTAATAAATACAGACCAGAGCACATGAAATACATCTCCCTGATTTGTGTTTGTATTTTTTATAGGAATTGCGTGATAGAATACTATTAGTTATCTTGACCTTTTTATCTAGAACTCCACGAGTAATTATATGTAATAATTTATGCTCGGACATGTATGGTTGTATTTTCAACTCTGCCATTTAAACTTGATTTATACCTTATGTCAAAACCAATACTACGTAAGCCTGTCTTGTACATGTCAAAATATTTAGTAGTCAATGCTCCGATGTAAGCCGAGCAAATGCTGTGATGTAAGCCGAGCCAATTCTCCGATGTAAGCCGAGCCAATTCTCCGATGTAAGCCGAGCCAATTCTCCGATGTAAGCCGAGCCAATGTTGCGATGTAAGCCTAGCCAAGGAATTATTATGTATGATTATGTAATATGTAACTTTAGTTATTAATCATTCGTCGTGTTGTAATAAATGACAATTTTACACAGTGGCATTCTTTTCTTATGTATTGTACAGCAAAACTAAGCAACAAATTACCAGAATCAAACAAAATTCTGAATATATACTGAGGGACTTTAAAAACGCAACATTTGATAATTTCATACATTATAAATTTGTTTATATGTCTAATAAAGAAATTCATAGTGGTATATTATAAAACATGTTAACTGAACACTATTCGTTGATTTTGAACATCATTTTATTCACAAAGAGGCTATTGTTGAATGAATGTCAATAGGGGATACGTCAAAAATGTGGTTTTGTTCACTAGTATTGGGTATGATCTCCATTAGCAATGATGACGGCGCGAAGGCGACGTGACATTGATTGACAAACATTTCGGATGGTCCTCTGAGGAATATTCTGCCATTCCTCCAACAAGGCTTTCCCTAGTTCATGCGGATTCTGAGGCTGACGGCTACGCACACCTCTCCTCAGCTCGTCCCACAAATGCTCGATTGGATTCAAGTCTGGGGACATAACGGGCCAATCAAGTACGTCAATGGCGTTCGTTTGAAAAAAGTTTTGTGTCAATCTTGTCGTATGTGCGCGCCCATTGTCCTGTTGGAAAATGAACCCATTTCCTTGCCTATTCTGCTGCATTATTGGTGCTAAAACAGGCTGCATAATTTCGTCCACATACCTCCTAGCAGTGAGGGTTCCATTTAAAACGACCATTTGTGACCGAAAATTGTGGTTAATCGCACCCCAGACCATGGCGCCTCCCCTTCCAAACCTGTCGCGCTCGAGGACACAATTGTCTGCAAAACGATCATGTAAACGACGATAAACTCGACACCTACCGTCTGCGTTGCTAACGTTAAATCTGGACTCATCTTAGAACAGAACATGTGACTGATTTTGACGTTGAGTCAAATACTACTGCAATTTGTACCGTCGGTGATGCGGTTTAAGCTATAGCCCCTTATAAGGTCTTCTATAGCGGATCCCATGGCGCTGCAAAATTCTGTAAACGGTTCTAGGATGAATAGGCCTTCCATGACGTCCAATGATTTCTCTCGCTGTCCAATGATTTCTCTCGCTGTGGTCGCAGCGGCCGTAAACCTATTGCGCAGATGACGTTGCCGTATGAAAGCTTGTTGCCATGGCGTTGTCACAAACGGTTGATCAGGTCTTGGGCGATCATTTAGGGATCCTGTCTGATGGAGACAACAACCGGCTAACTGTACAAGGATGGACATTAAAACACCTTGCAACCCCACGCTTGCAGCATACCAAGTGCCTGATTGCGCATTTCATTGCTTAAGCGCGGCATAGTCTTGGTTTTGAATTTTTTTCTGTTAGTGTCTCTATGCTTTCCCCAACAAAGTTGTTTAATCTCGAAAAACTCCTCTATTACCTTTCCACGTGATTGAAAAAAAAAGCCCTGAAAATTTCGTGCGATGCTGGTCACAGAGCGCTAACAATGAATACATGTAAATCGAAAGATGTGTTTTAAAAATCAATACGATGTATGGTGGGTAAATTTTGCAAGAAAAGTTTGATATATAATGTTTTCAATGAATAAATTAAAAAAACAAAAACAAAAAACAAAAAAACAAAAAAACAAACAAAAAAACAAAAACCAAAAAAAAAAAAACAAAAAACCAAAACAAAACAAAACCGTGTGTTGCGTTTTTAAAGTCCGTCAGTGACGTCATTCACTGGAAACTAGAGAGCACTTTGATGTTTATGATGGTGTTCCTTCTTATTTCAGTGGAACAATACATTATATATGTCTTAGTTACAAAATCAGTAGAGAAGGTTAACTAATGTATTTTCGTTTGTTTTTTATTTAGGTTGATCTTAAGTTAATCTTATATATTTGATAATTATTTAATTTAAATTTTAAGTTAAATCAAAGCATATGAGCTTAATAAATCGCAAAACCTAATCTGCAATCATGTGAAATTATTCAACATTTTTTGTATAAACCTCGGTAAAACAAGTTTTAAATTTTATAAATAGAAACTCGATTTGTTTTGTGATATCAACAGCAAATGTAACAAGACTTTTACATCACAGAGTATATGTCTTCTTTGTTGATTACACCATATTTTAAAGCCAGTATTTCTGCGGTCCAATTGCGCTAGCGACATGCTTTTAAGTAACGGTATCACCATTGCTACTACCATATTTACACCGAGGACATTTTTAAAGATATAAAGCATTTTCATTATGTGAGTCGTAGAACCCCTAACCGTCAGGTTATGAATTTCGTAGTTCTGTAGAAGCATTCCTTCCTCACCATCATTATGAACACAGTAAAGGTCTAGTCGCTGGAATACCCAAGAAGAAAAACAGTCATTCCATTGCAGTGCTAGAACACACGGAGTTTTAAATTGGATGACTCTGTATTGAAAACCAATCTATACGAGGGGCCTGTGGTCCGAACGGCCCGAAATTCTCACTTCTAAATGCCAAGTGTATTTGTCTTGTGTTTAACGAGGCCATGGCATGAACGGGGCTGAAACTCGCGACCTCTCGGTAAAGAAGCAAACGCTCTACCACTGAACTACCGCGACCTTTCTTGATTATGATATTTTGCTTGGGAAATAATAATAATAATGATAATAAAATTAACCGAAGGGAATCCGGACACTAATTTGGTTCATGTCTATACCTTTACCACATATGCACTTTGAGCAATTCTAGGACTTTGTCAGATACATTGACTAGATAAGTAACATAACCAAATAATATGAGCACGGATGCTAATATCATCTCAAATTTCGCCCCATAACTGATTTGGACCTCTGTATTTTTGGACGAATGATTGACGAAGTATACTTAATTCAGTTTTGGAACAAAGCTTGACATGCATATACTCGTATGAGTTAAGATAAGGTGCCCATGAGGAGTAATTATCTCACATCCGCCGTGAGCCCTGTATCTTGATCAGGTAAACAGAATAATCCGCAGTCAGAGTCAGTGTGACAAGCACGGCCTAACAATCGGTATGAAATATGTCAGACACCGTTTGACCCAGAGGAAGGCTGTACTGGTACGTTATATCCTTATAATAGAATTTGCACAATGTTTTAATCTAACTTTAATCGAAACTGTAGTCAAAATCAGGGTGTAAAGAAGGGCCTAACAATTGGTATGAAACACGTCAGACAGCATGTAACCTAATGGAATATTATACTCATAAACTAGATCGTTATAACGACCATAAAAGTTGCGAAATGCTGACTTTAGACGAGAATGTACAAACCCCTGTAACATTAGCTTCTTTGTCAGTAGTAATTTGTCAGTAGTAATTTGCCAGTTGTAATTTGCCAGTTGTAATTCTTGGCACACTGATTCTGATTGCGGATTACTCCCTTGTAGGGGTCACGGCGGGTGTGATCTATCGACAGGGGATGCTTACTCTTCCTAGGCACCTGACCCCACCTCTGGTATGTCCAGGGGTCCGTGTTCGCCCATCTCTCTGATTTGTATTTGTTATAGGAATTACGAGATTGAATACTGTTAGTTAATTATCTTCACCTTAACACATAATGGAAAGTTATACTGGCACACTACATCGTTAGAACTACCATACAATTTGCGAAATGCTGACTTTAGACGACACTACACATGTAACCTATCTAACTCTTTCATCACATCTGGTTTACTAAACACAGAAGGATAGATGGTACGCAGTTTTGTTTTGACATGTCTGATATGAGATTTTAGTATATCGCATATACTTTTTATCCATTCTGACAAGGTATCAAGTTCTTCTTTTTCAGATTTAGCCCATCGTCTGGCGTAATCTTCGACAGAATTAATAAAAGAGATGAAATTCTATTGCCAATTGAAAGACTGAGGATTTTTTAATCTAGGACCTTTTAAAATAAGTGATTTTAGGTCTTCATTTTAAGTACATAATGTGCATCACATGCAATTTTAATGATTTGATCTTCATGAAGGCTGATGATTTTTTTTTTAAAAACAACATGAAAGACAAACATTACTTTGACTTAGGAAAATGAACAACAAAATAGGTATTTTTACATAATTTGGTATACAAAGAAATCTCATAGCAGGAAATTGTAACTGTCTTGTCCAGTGTATTTGTTTCTCTCTTCATTTTCATCAGAATAAACATCATCTTTAACACTGAAATATGTCTGTGGAATGGAAATTTAAGTTTGTTTCAAAATTATTTCAACTTTAGATATTAATATCCTGGAAATTGTTGGTAATGATACATGTTACAACCCTATCACTACTTATGGAAATGTGGGCAACCTCAGCAAATCATCAATATTTTGTGGTAATGAAGAGGAATAAGTTATTATAAATCTGTGACAAAGAAAAGATCTTTAGATCTACCCAGATAAGATTCAATAAGAATTGAAGGTCAAGGTCATAATGGAAACACAAAGTCACTTCATTTTCAAGCCATGTTGATATGGAAATAAAAAAATTATAAAAAAAATCCTCCAGTAATATCCACACTTTGCTTATATGTGAAATCAGAGGACAGCCTCAATATTCAGACAGGTGGAAAACAGTGTAATTCAAACTGCAACTCAAAATACCAAAGAAAAACAAGGAAGGTCATTGTCAAATCAGCAGCTTATGTGTTGTACAAATCATCCATGAAGCATGCAATGGGAAGGTGACAGCCAAGTATATAAAAATTCCACACCTGCTCCATGTAATGTCACTCAAACAATATAAGTATTTATTTATTTCAAATATTTTAAAGTCAGAAATTCTGAACAGGTTTTAACTTTGAAGTTTAATTTCAGGAAACAAAGTGATTAAGCCTCTTGACCTTCCAAATAACATTTCCCGAAAATTGATGATCAATGAAAAATAGTTGGGAATGCAACCCAGATTTCCTTCCACTTAAAAAAAGAGGAGGGGGGGGGGGGGGGGGGCACACTGTAAAAAGCAAAAGAAGAGGACTTAAAGAACTTCTAAAGTCTTTTTTTTTAATTACAAAAAAATATATGCTGAAATATCTATAAAGAAAAATTACTAAATTATTTAGTGAATGCAATGTCATAAAACTTTGATTTTCTTTATCATTTTTTGTAAATTACAGAAATGGGAGACAAGAAATCCAACATCTGGGAAAGTGGACACAGCAGGACTGTCTCATCACTCGATCAGTAGCATCATATCCGCCATTGCAGTTGGTTCCTCTCCAACAACCAAAATATATGCCCACCAACAGAGAACAAATTGTGTATGCATTTTATAATTCTTGATATTTGCATTAATTAAACTGATAATCCATTGATAGTGCATTATTTACAACCACATCTGTGAGATAGCATTAGTGTGGACACCAGAAAGGAAATGGGCACAAAGAGACCAAAAACAGCCTGGAGAAGGAGAGTAGAAGCAGAAAGAAGTGTAGGGTGGAGAAGATGGAATGAGGTCAAGATAGTAGCCTTATGTGCCTTTTGGTGTGCAGAAAACCAAGTGCTTAGTAATGTCTAGATTGTTGAAAATGGGATGACCAGTAATATGAATGGATGTGCTGTACCCTGCATGGAAAAACTATACTAAGACCATCATGTATTTGAATAGATTTATATTTTGCTATGAAAAGCTTGTATTTATACTGTTGCTTATACTTATTAACAGCTCAAATGAACCTAATGAAAAAGTGTATGTACAATAGTGTATATTAAATCTATACTTAACAAAGTATGTATCTCAATTTATTTCAATTAAAAATTTTCAATCCATTACTTTATTTCTCTAACCAGTACATATATATGAAAACATACATGTAAGTAAGCACCTTAAGGATGGATTTTTCTCATATTCATTGAAAAGTTGGTGTCATTTTATGCTCACAGTTATTAGTATCCATTATTTGATTAATTTGTTCAGTGTTAATGAGTTTGATTTCATAGAATAGGTATTTTTAGACAAAATATATCTAAACTACAGAGTCCCCGAACATTTATTAGGTTGTGATATGTGTGTGGAAATCTTTTCCAAGATAAGGACATATTAGCACATTAGTTTTAATGATGTATATCTTGTGACTATGGAAGAAAATATGTTCAAAACAGAATGTGTATCTTGAAGAATTGTTGCCCTTGAATATCATTCATTGAACTGCATGTATTATATACACAAAAATATCCCTTTTATTGTGTTGATGTTGTCAGTGGGTGAAGTTAAGACTGGGCAAAACCATTTTCTCTTTTATCTTTCTTTTAATACTTCTGTGTCAGTGAGAATTTTAAACGGGGTGAAACCATTTGCAATATTATTACTGATTAATGTACTTAGTGATTTCCTGTTATTGTTATATTAAATCTATTTCAGGGCTTTACATCTGTACATTTTACAATACAATATTCTGCGCTGTGGTATTAAATTCCCCAAACCTAATTCAGGAGTTATTGTCATTAGCAGCAAGTTTATTATGATATGTTATGGAGTTTGTTAATTTGTTAAGAAACTTCACTGCATGTTATAATGAACTTGTTTAACTTAAAAAAATCTTCCTATAAGGACTCTTGGTTAAAGATTAAAAGTATTTCTGAATTTGTGTCTCCTAAGGAATTCCTTATAAACAAGCTTTACTTCATCATGATTACAGTATATAGATTCGCGTGCATTTCATTTTATTAGACTTTCTCATTTTATTACATTTCTTGCAAGTTGCTATGAAAAAATTGATGGTCTTTAAAAGCATTGATATAGTGAAAAGCAAAGATCCAACTATCGTTCAGGAATCTGTGTACTAGGTTAACAAGGGCAGAGGTCATGTGGTACCGCATTCTGTTGCACAAATAGCATCAGGACATGTCCTCACAACCTCCATGCCACGTCCAGGTAGAACACCCGTAGCACAGTCCTTTCTTCCACTCCATGCATGCAGATGGACATCATAATTCCTTGGTGACATCAATGCCATTATCTCCCATGCAGTTTTTCATGTTCTTGTAAAACTGTCACAGACACCAGTACTTGTGTGGTGCCAGGAGTAGTTTAGTGCACAGGCACCTGAAGTGTGGATAGCATGTATAGATTTTACTTGCATACCCCTTTTCCCGTCTACCCAATGAAAATAAAAATATTTTAGCACCAATTACAATTTCAAAATAGGTGATTTCCCCACTGATCACCTTCATAAATCATTCTGAATGGTCTGTTTCTAATTTCTGCAAGCTTTTGAGATGACCACTGGTGAGATACTAATATTCATAACGGTGAGATACTAATATTCATAACGGTATGATCATACTGCACATAGCATGGACCTAAAAGTAAGCTGTTGTAAGTCTCCTTTTTCCATAATTTTTCTTTTATTTACTTCATTCATTAGTTACTTTACATCTTAAAGTAAGATACATTGGCTGACACATCATTGTAGAATTGATGAATTGAATTATGAAGCCCCCCCCCCCCCCCCCCTCCCTATTGAATATTTTGAAGTTTGGAATGGAGAACAATTTGTTTTTGTGTTTATTTATTTTTTATTTTATTACTATTATTATTTTGGTCCTAATTTTTTTCTTTTGAATGTCAAGAATCTTAGATAACATCTTTCTCTCTCTCTCCCCCCCCCCCCCCCCCCCCCCCCCCCCCACCTTTCAGGAAAAAAAATATAAAAACACAACGCTCTGTGTTTGATACTCTTTATGTTATGTGCAAAACAAGTTCAGTTAAAATTCTGAAAACTTCCTTTTATATATATATATATATATATATATATATATATATATATATATATATATATATATATATATAAGATCTACCTTATGATTAAAAAAAAAAATACCCTATCCAAATAATGTGTAATTTCATTCCAGTTGTATCTCAAAAAATTGGTATAATGTGATTAAATATATAAGGCATTTTATATTTAATATAAATAACTATTATGATTAATTTTTCGTAGTTTGATACAGTTTATTATTAATTATAATTATTCCGGAAATATATTGTTTATTGATGATTTTTCACCCCAGTATGTATAATCTCGCGAGAATACCGCTTGTGTTCATCTGCCCGTGTAACACATTCCTACAATATTGTGACGTCTCTGAAAACCCGATGTTCCTGTCGTTTGTGACGTTTATTAAGTATTGTGACCTTATGTCATATATCACAAAGGTTTATGAATCAAGGAATAAAATATATATGCACACACAAAACAATACAAATACAATTTAAAGATACAGTAAACGTGCCGGCAAACTGGATTCACAGACCCTCGAAGCCACACACACACACACACACACACACACACACACACACAGATATATATATATATATATATATATATATATATATATATATATATATATTCAATAAAATAATGAAGTAGATGGAGAAGAATCTGTGCTACCTTTTATTTCGACTTCACTGGGATATATCGAATTGACATCTGAATGATAATTAGATAAAACGTCGTTAATTTATCTAAATGTCGAGTAGAATGTCACAGCAAGGAATTTTGTCGTCTTATACAGAAGGTTTTGAATATGAATATAAACACAGGTCAGCTAACAAAGGAACACAATTCGTGTCCATGAGAATTCCAACAAAATGTTGAAATACCTAATCATTAAACACTACCAACATGTTGTCAATGAGGAAATCCAGCATTTTTTTTAATATCAACTTCAGAGTACTTGTGCGTAGAATCGGAGTGGTGTTCAACAAAGTAAGTTTTGGAAGGACTGATCACTAAATATGAATATTTCCATTTTTCCATATTTGTTGAAGAAGTAACTGTCTGTGGTGTGAAGAGTTTAGTCTTTAATTTATCGTGGGGAATGATTGTGTAATGTGTTGGAAAGTCAAACGTTTTGATATTGCTGATCAGAGAAAAGTTTTGTGACTTCAGATTCACTAAATGTTCATAGAATGTTTTACAATCCACATTTGATTTACACCACTTCTGTCATATGCTGTGCCACAAGACGTTTGAAGTTTTTCCTTCACAGCTGTTAATATTTTCGTGAGGAGCAAAGATAGGGGCTGGGTAGAACATTTACTGTATCCTGCGATGTATCGTTATTTGCAAGGGTTATTTGAAGTTTAAGAATCTTGTATAGGTACTTTTGAAAGGGCACCAGGATTATACGTAAGATTACCAAATATGGAATTAATGCCAAATTCTTTTAAAATACAGTTTTAATAACAAGTCTTATACATATAAACAAAGACAATGTTGTTACAAGCTTTGTCAGCTGGAACCATGTAACCTATTTAAATCTGTTTTCACTTTTGGTTGGGTAAACACTAAAGTATAGATAGCACGTACTTTTGATTGATTGATTGATTGATTGTTGTTTTCCGCCAAAGTCAACAATTTTTCAGTTATCTGGTGGCGTCCAGTTTTTATTGGTGGAGGAGAGAACCCAGATGCAATGTACCTGGGAAGAGACCACCGACCTTCCAAAAGTAAACTGGCAAACTTTCTCACATATATCGGCGCGAGCGAGATTCGAATCCGCGCCGACTAGAGGTGAGAGGCATTGTGATTTTGAGCGCGATGCTCTAACTACTCGGCCACGGAGCCCCCCCCCCCCCCCCCCCGTACTTTTGAAGGAATATGTTCAATACGGGATATTAATATTACTAGTATACATTTCATCCATTCTGATATGGTATCTAGTTCTTTATTTTCATATCATATATCAAAAATGACAATTATCATTGATAGTAATTTAACATTATCTTTATGAAATGCAAATTGGGGAGGACCCGGATTAGAATAGGCCTTTAGTATCTCTTGCTTGTCGTAAAAGGTGACTAAATGGGGCGGCCCTTCGGATGAGACCGCAAAAACCGAAATCCCGTGTCACAGCAGGTGTGGCACAATAAAGATCTTTCCCTGCACAAAGAGCCCTAAGCGTCGAACATAGGTTTAAAGTTTGCAGCCTTTCACCGGCAATGGTGACGTCTCCATATGAGTGAAAAATTCTCGAGCGGGACGTTAAACGATATACAATCAATCAATATAAAATGCTTTGGTTTGTCTTTTCTTGTCATGATAATAATACACGGAGGCAATCTATCATCCGAGGCAATTTAAGTAGTTCAAGCTACGTCACGGATCTGTAACAGGAAAAAAGTCTAACGTAGATGCTACAAGTAGATTTTATTTAATGACTCATTAACCCATCTCATATAGGGTGTGATTTAACTATCGAAAGAGTGATACAGGCTCTGAATTATTTTATATCATTTTTTTTTTAATAATGAAAAGGGTCCTTTTTGGCAAATAAGAAATAGTAGAGTCCAAATTGTAAATGTAAATATCTAAAATTAACACTATAAAGATATTAATATTTTTGAAAAGGCCTCACTTATCAATGGGAATATTATTGAAAATGAAAATTAATTCAAATATCTGTGTAAAATATCTTCTCAGACTATGCTTCGATTTCTTGGCTGAAACATCAGTGGTCAAGCACAGAGAGTCATGTATGGTGCCTCTAATTGCAATTTGATAACACAACCTATATTTGTTTAACAAAAGAACTCCCAACTTTGCCATTTTGATATGGAAAAGCAAAGAAAACGAAGAACGATCATGCTCATCAAGAATACAGAAGAAGAGGCGTGAATATGGATTGGTATACGAGGTAACTGACTTATACACCGGCCTGAAGGGCAGTAACAAAATATGGGATGACTGGGATGTCATAGACATGTATGTACTGAATGCTTTTAAGATATAATTTGCACGTAAAAAGCTACACAACTATTATTACTTATGTGTATAATAGAATGATTTCATATTTCATACTTTTCAAGAAATATGGAGAGACATTTCGTTAAAATCTCGTGTATCTTAAATGATTTCGAAGGCCAGGCAGATCGTGTACAGAAATAATCTATATACAAATTTCGTTTGATAATTTAATCTTTTAAATTTATGAACACAAAAATGTTATTTTGAATAAAATATTTGTAATACACTGGTCCACAGCAACAGCAGCATAAACTCCGCCCACCATGGTTACTTCATAGCAACAACGGAGACTCGGACAAGAAAGTAAATAATGACGGCGACTGCAAATCTTTTCGAGATAATCCCGGTCGAACGTTTGTTAGGTTACTCTAACAGTGTCACGGTTTCATCATGTGTGAAGAGGGGCTGATTTTTATAATTCACATCTATCGATGTGGTTTCAAATTATTTCATTCCACTGCTAAAAACGTAGAAATCACGACGAATTATTAGACCGAGCTGACGATCTTTGAGCAGGTTTTATAAGTAATGCATGTGACGATTGTCAGTGTTCTTGTCATACAAGCTACTGAGATTGTTTTTAATACATTTATTCAATATCTACATTCCTTGGACAGTAGATTGATTAAAATTCGATAAACATATCGAATGATCAGCATAAACAAAAAGTCCTAGTTTCGGTACATTCGACACATCAACTTCTTACAGACTGAAGACTTACGCAGTAGGCGGGTATTAAAATGAATTCACCACGATTCATTACATTGATACATATTTATAGTAATCCATGCCTCATCGTAGATTTCAGTGCTTGTTTTTATTTATCTATACTTAATCTGTGAAACATGAACAGCAACAGGTATAACCTCATCTGGGATATGTGCTCATGCATGCAATACTGTATATCAATAAATATACATTTAGATGGACACGCCCCTTTTTGGGATGGCTAAAATTAAAAACATAATGTAGAATAGCTAAACGTATAGCATTTGACATTATAAATACTTGCTACAAGTGAACAGATAAATAAATCACTTATTTCTTGTTATTTATCAATTTTATTATACATATAGAATATCGAGAATAACCCATGACAATAATCTAAAAAGTCTCAAAACCCTGGAGTCGCCAGCCTATCCCCCCCCCCCCCCCCCCCCGTTGTGGCAAATCCTAGATCCGTCTCTGGTAAACATTTTATCCTCATTTCTACAAAGTTTTCACGTACTTGTTTGTCGGTTGTTGGTGGTACAAACCAAGAGGTTCCAAAATACAACCCGCGTTTTCATCTATGGTATTTTTTTTCAAAGTCCAAAGCAACTCCAAGGAAGAAGAAACTAGTTTATATACACAAAACAAGTCAAGCACAGACACCAATGTTATTCATTAGCAATTCCATTTATTTTAGCAATTATGAACAGCAATCTAATCATCGCAATGGTAAGAACCATTAAGGGTTTGAAACTTGGAAATGAAAGACGGTACAAAATTTTATAACAGTCCATTAAAGGAATGTATGCTTAATGAATCATAGTCTTTTCATGCACATTGATACAAATAAAATTAGTATGTTTGATAAGTGCCTTCATGAGTGAAAAAATCTCGACTCGAGCGGGAAAAACAATATATATTGAAATTCAATAATTAATTGAATAATTTCATTATATCTCATGGTGTGAATGTTCCTATTGCCTTTTTCTATCAAAATGTCTGATAAATAGACTTTAGTAAAATCAAAATTCAACATATTTAAAGTTTCATTAAACCATAACTTCGAGTCAATTCATTTACTGTTTGCTCTTTAAATTCTGATGATGTAATTAACCACACAACATAATTGTTATTTCACAAATGAATAAAAATTAAAAAACAATTATGAGAACAGATATCCGAAGGACCGTCACACACCTAATGTGTAACATGGCGACAAGAATTTTTCTACTGTAAAGTTAAGCCTTGATGTTTTTATTGTTCTGTCCAATCTTCATTTCCTCCTGTTTTACGTCACACGTGTATGGGTACTCATGTATAACCGGCTCATCATTGCGGAAATGCTAAGAAAACAAAAAAATTACTTTCATCAGATCCCTGCATCATCATCGTATAGGTTTTTTTGAAACATTTGCTACTGACGTATAACCGATGTATTTAATACAAATTTATGCATTAATACCATTGTCAACAGCATGCAATCCTTGACCAACGATTAACATAACCAAACACAGCTCGATCCGCAAACACTGCATTTTTCGCAGCATGTCTTTTAAAACTTTGCAAACTATTTACAGACCAGTTATCTCCCTTACAATGAAATCTTTTCGCTTTTAAGATATTATATACTTATGTATGCTCATTTTGCCCCTATCCCTTGTATATTGTACGAAAAGTGGATAGGCTAGTTTTTATCAGCAAGTGTCAACCCCCAACCCCCCCCCCCCCCCCCATTTAATTTGAAAAATGACTGCCTGAACTACATCAATAGACAATGACACATCTTACCTTAATCACCTTAATCTATATATACGTATCTTACCTTAATCTATATATACGTATCTTACCTTAATCTATATATACGTATCTTACCTTAATCTATATATATACGTATTTTACCTTAATCACTTTAATCTATATATACGTATCGTCCTGATTTTGTGACCATTTAGATGGTGTTGACACCTGTGATATTAGGCAATCCACAACGGACACTTCTGCAAGCTTGTGTTGGGTTGATGGAAATGGTATGAATTTGGCTCCGTTATGTATGTCTGGATACTCACTGCCTGATTTACAGATTTGAGAACAAAATGTTTAATCATTCCTCATACAAAAAGATCTGTGCATTACGTATTAATGACGCATGATCGGTCGATGCATTCTGTGTACTACGCAAAACAATGGCGGATGTCCGATATTTGTCTGAGGCTCGTGGGGTGGCCAGAGCTTATTTTCCAACGTATTTCATTGGTCAGAATATAAGGTCATGAACTTCTGTGGATCGGTGTTTTTGATTTGAACATATTTTATTGTCAAGATGTTAATAACAAAAGGATCAGGTACAAGTTCTTAAAACTTAGAACACCTTCTCCTATGTAACAATTAATGACAAACATAAAGTTTTATAACTAATTACATGCAATGGTATCAAAGGTCATTCAATATAAAGCTACAATGAAAGTTCTTACAGTAGATATACTTATTCAAAAGTTACAATATTGTTTATATGAAATGCAAAACAGATTTGACATCAAAATCTACCAGATCGTTTTATAAACAATTGTACATTAAAAAATAGTTTTTCATTGTCATCAATACTAATAGAGTTGTCTCCCCATAGTAACACATGTGTATCCACAATATGCAAATTATCCATTTTAAAAACAGCATTGAATAAATCGTTTCTTGCAACAGAATATTTAGTACAAGAAAAAAAGAACTGGTAGGCGTCCTCTGTTTTTCCACATGAACATAGAGGACTATCTATAATATTACATCTGAATAAATCATTATTCAATGCACATTTATGCCTTAACCTTGTATGGATTATATTCCAATAGCGTTCTCCATACGAAAAATAAGAGGGTCGAGGTTTTATTGGTACATGTAGACTTTGTTTAAAAGAATTTATAGAACTTGATTGTCTTATTTCCATCGGTACTGAATTCCATTCGTCTATCGCTAAAGGTACAAAGGATGACTTATAAATATTTAATCTACACTTGGGAATACTATAATTTTGCGATTGTCTTGTGACATAATTTGATTCGTGTGACCGTATGCTTGGTAAAATATTTTGAAGATAATCTGGTACCATATTATGATAAATTTTATACATAATTGTTTTTAATTTGACCCTTCTTCTGACAATAAGTGGTTCCCACCCAGTTTCGAAATAGAGTGAGTCACGTGATGCCAACGAAGTAAGACCTGTGACTATCCTTGCAGCTGCTAGCTGTAATTTTTCTAGCTTTTCAGAGTCTTGATTTGAACACCCACCCCATACTTCAAATGCATATTCCAGAGATGGCCTTATAAAAGTAGTGTATAAAAGGGATAAAGTCTTAGCGCTGACCTTAAATTTTAATTTTTTAAGCAACCCCAGTTTCTTATTCGCACTGGCTAATAGCGAATCAATGTATGTTGACCAGCTGAAATCATGTGAAAAAATAATTCCTAAATGTTTTTTTGTTGACGCAAAATCTAAGCAACAGTTTTGAAATTCTAAAGAAGGTAAATCTACATTTTTTTTAGTACTAAAAAAGACAGCTTTTGTTTTTGATGGATTAAACTTCAATAACCATTGCTTGGACTACGCATTAAGTTTTTCTAAGTCATTATTCAACTGTAGTTGGATAGTTTGGGTATTTGATGAACAGTGCTGTAAAGAATTATCATCGGTATATAGCCTACATAAACCTGACATGTTTTCTGCTACATCATTGACATATATCAGAAATAATAGGAGACCTAATACCGAACCTTGAGGAACACCAGCTTGTACAAATTTTGAACCTGATACTGTGTTTCGAAGTGAAACTCGTTGACTTCTATAATTCAAATAACTTTCAAACCATTGTAATAGATGACCGTTAACACCATATGACTTTAACTTAAAAAGAAGTCCCTTGTGCCATACTCGATCGAATGCTTTTGACAGATCACAAAAAACCATGCAACAATGTTTTCCCTCATCTATGGCTTTGACTATACTATCATATGTTTCAATGAGCTGATACACAGTTGAATGTCCAGGTAAAAAACCTGCCTGATACTTGTAAAAAAGACTATTTGTATGAAAATAATTGTACACATACTTGAAAATAACACGTTCCATAATTTTACCTACACAACTTAATAGTGACACAGGCCTATAATTGGACAGCTCTGAAGGGTCACCATTCTTGAATAGAGGTAATATATTAGCAACCTTCCATTGCTTAGGAAAAGAGTGATCCTTTAAAGACCGATTAAACAAAATACACAAAGGAGTTGATACAGTAAAAATAGTGGCTTTTAGCATCTTATGGCTTATACTATCTGGTCCGATTGCCTTGTTAACTGGTAAAACAGAAATTATATCAATGATATCTTGTTCTATAATTTCGATATTTTCAAGTACATTATTGCAAACTAAAGAAAAATCAGGCAATGTGGGTTCGTTGTCAAGTAAAGACGATATCGACGCAAAATAATTATTTAACGCTTCAACTTTGTCGAAGTCACTGTATGTGATATGTGCATTGCCGTTTTCCTTAACCTGTAGTGGTGGTATTTCGGTCCTAACTTTAGATTTGAATACATCTTTCAAAAGTTTCCAATAAATTTTGGAACTTTTAATACTTGCGTTGATAAGATTTGACTCGATGTTATTATAATAGTTTGCCGTAGCTATTTTTTTTCATATTATTAACTTTGTTACGCAATTTTTTGTAATGACTGAAATCCAAAGTACTTTTTGTTTTATGGGCTTTATTTCTCGCACGATTTCGCAAACAAATTGTTTTTCGCATAGCCGAATCAAACCAAGGTTTGTCTTTAGTTCTTATAGTTATTGTTTTTTCAGGAACGCATTGTTTAACATGGTTTAAGAAAGTTGTAGAAAAGTTTTTCTCTGCCTGATCAATATCACTTGCGTCAGTAAGTAACGAATTCCAATCGGTGTTATGTACAAGCGAATTCAGTGTTTCAAAATCCGCATTTTTATATACCCAAACTTTCCTTTCATATGACTGGTTTTGTATTGCATTAGATTTAAGAGAAACGTATGTGCCTTTGTGGTCACTAAGAGACTGTTCTATATCTATTGTTCCCGAGTCCGCTATTCCTCCGGCCATGGTATCGCTTACTAGAATTGGGTCAATGAGAGTGTTCGTGTGTGTCGTGATTCTCGTGGCCTCGTGGATTATGTTTTAAAAGGAATGCTTTTGGAGAATTTCATTAACAATGTATGTGCTTTGTAGAGTTAGGAAATTTACATTTATGTCACCTACAATTATAACTTTTTCGGACTCATCAAGTGCTTTTTCAACGGACCATTCCAATTTTTTCCAAAATGAACTGTGGATCGGTGTAAAGTTTATCTGTAAAATACAACACATGCTTCCCTATTCTTTTCATTGTGTGTTACATCATTCTCATGCCTCCATCATAATGGTATAGTTGTTATATATTGTTTTATCAGTACCTCATATTTCATTGAATGTGGATTGGAAGAATACAAAAACTTCTATGGTGACAATTGAAAATTATTCATAAAAAATATTTGCTAAATTATTTTACTTACAAATAAAATAAGAAATTTAATATTTGAAACTTTTAACAAAATATCAAACTCACATTTTCCAGGATTATTTTCTTATAACATTAATCAATTGTCCAAAACTATCATAGTCAGTTATACTTCAGGTTTAACATACCTAAAATGAAATCAGTTCATAAATATATTTTGGGTTCTTACTAGAGTAAGTTTTATTTCCAGGCTTCAAAAGCCCCTTCATGCAATCGGTGAAAGTTTATCTTGCTACCGAAGGGTTAAAAATAAAATAATTTCTATATCGCACGATTCGTACCCGAACTACTGCTTATCATTCAGTCTGGCAAGCACATTCGAAAAAACAATTTGTACTCTTTCCTAAGAGAGTCTATTTTCCAGGTGTAAACAAAGGGGTTGAGCGCCGAGTTTAGGCCGGAGAGTACGCTTACAACGTAGCTAGAGCTGTGCGATATACCAAAATTCACGTTGAAGGCACCAATAAACATGATTATTACGAATGGGCCTGTGAACAGAACAAGGAGAGCAATTATGATACCAACAACCTTCAACGATTCAAACACCTTCCGCTTTCCAATCTCAGCGATGTAAAGATTGTTTTCATTGGAGGAGTTTTCAGTTTTGAAACGTCGTGCTACAGATTGCCCATTCTCCATTTGCCAAGCGAAGGTTTTCATATACCGTTTTCGAACATAGTTTACGGTAAAGATGTAAAAAAGGATCGTCGATATTAAGAGTACCATGACCAGAACACCATAAACACAGGAGAAGATATGAAAATTCCCGCCATAAATCTTTTTAGCACTGCAAATTTTCACATCGCCTATTGATGCGGGACTAACAAACGCAGACACCCATGCCAGTGCACTACTGCAAGTAATAATATAAATGGCGTATTTCCGTTTTCTTCGCAAAAGGCGATCGTTCCAGGAACTTCCAACGGCTACTAGAAAACGATGGAAACTGATAAGAAATGTCTGGAATAGGGACATAAAAACTGCCACAAGGAAGAGAACCACCGACATTATGCAAGGTATTAAGGCCCCTGACCAGACAGGAATGAGCAGACGAAAGCTGGCAATGAGACCACTCACTCCTAATGTGAAGTCACTAATCGAGAGAAAAATAACGAGGTTATGATGGCGATTCGCTCGGACAGACTTGCTCTTAAGAAATATGATTAGAACAGAAATGTTTATAAGAATAACCATTGATGTTATGCTCAACCCCAGAGAGGCAATAGCTGCGGGGAATGATTCTGCAGCCGTCTGGTTTGTACCTTCTCTGTCACATTGTGTGCAGGTACTCATCTCGTATTATCTGTTGCCTCACCTAAGAAAAAAAAAAGAATAATGAATATTTTCATTGCATTAAGATACATCACATTATATTCATTGTCCTATACAATTATTTACAAATAGCCTTACCTCCCAATATTAAATCACCATGGATATAATAGATGCATAAGTCTATTAAGTTCTGATATTAAAAACACGACGAGCTGTAAATGATAATTTCTGTAGTGACATTACCTGTTTATAGATTGGCCACGGAGTGAGAAAAATGGGTGGAATACGACAATGAAGGTGCATTTGATATGCCCATAGCAACATTGATATCACACACAGAGAGAGAGAGAGAACGAGAGAGAGAGAGAGAGAGAGAGAGAGAGAGAGAGAGCCATCTTATGTAAAATTTTCTCGTTTATCCTGAAGGTCATCTCCGGGACTTTGATATCGTTTCGTCAATTCAGGTCCATATATATATATATATATATATATATATATATATATATATATATATATACCCAGTTTATCTTTCTACTCACTAACCATTCTCTAAAAGGGCGTGAAAGATTACCAGTAGGCAACACATAAAATAAGTCTTACATATCTGTCAATTTATAATATTTTAATAATAATTTTAAGTTCTGTTTTGTACTAAAGGGACTGATTCATGACTTCCCCCCGAATTTTATATTTCACTTTTAATGATTAAAATCTACTTTCTAATGTATTTAAATGATTTCACATAAACCTTGAGGTTACACACTACGACAGAAGCTCATTACAGAGAGTTTAGTATTTGTTGTGTAAACAAATATTCAGGTATGTTAATGTTTACAAAGTTTTGTAATGCGTGGTTATCGATTTAAATCTTTGATATATATCACATTTCAAGTAGCCTTAGATGAAATGTGCCGTTTAATCTGTGCAAAGGTAGGATGATTTAAATTACAAAATTAACATTTCACTGGTTTGTTTATAAACATAAAAAGACTTGAGTCTTTGTTTACATAACACAGAGTTAAAGCTAAACTATAGTTCTTACCGTTGTGTAAAGAACGTCAAAAGTGTGGTTGTCAACATTAAATGAGTTATATTTTCATTGTTCAACATTAAAAATGAAAAATATTATTCTCAAAAATTGAGAATCAGTCCTTTTAAAACTTGCAAGCTTTTTTTTTTTTTAAATCCTCACATAACAGTACTTGCACATCTATTTCTGCAGAAAACGGATTGTAAAGTTGTGCAAAGATCTGCTTAGATTTTGACATTGATGATCATGGATGTAACGAGGTTGGTAAAACGTGAAGTCCTGTGAACGACAACTGGCGGAAAAGGGAAATCATATGGCTCACTATATGAAATACTTACAATGTGTGTGTGTGTGTGTGGTTTTTTTTTCATGTTTTTAACATGAGGTCGTGAGTTCGAGCCCCGCTCGTGCCATGGCCGCGTCAAACCTAAGACGAAAAATAGGTAGTGATTACCCCTTCGCCAAACGCTCGGCATTTAGAAGTGAGAATCACGGGTGTTTCGGATATGACCTTAAAAACGGAGGTCCCGTGTCACGGTAGCCGTTGGCACGTTAACGAACACTCACTGCTACGGCCCTGAGCGCTAAGCATAGGTCTCAATTTGTGGTACTTCACCTAGAACTGGTGACGTCTCAATATGAGTGAAAAATTCTCGACGGGACGTAAAACAAACAAACAAAAATTTTTCATGTTTTTGTCAGTGGATTTGTTTCAATTGTTACATTTATTAAGATGAGCGCAAAGACATGATAATAAAGAGGAAAACTAGATTTCGTGTTTGACACTATGTGCTACATTGAGGTTTTGTTTCGGTTATAGGGGTGAGAACGGTGTGAAAACTTACCTGTAGGCAAATGAAAGGATTTGTAGTACATACGTATTGATTTACATTATCTTACTGTCAACCTTTAGCTCTCTGTCAAAATTTGCAAGCATTTCGAAATTGTTATAATGTTTATGAATCTATTTCTGCAGAAAGTAACTGTTAAGCATGCAATTACTTATAGGCACTCTATCTTCGTATTTCTATCTTAAAGGGGTTTCAGTAGTCTGGCCGTGAGCCCTACATCGTGATCAAGTAAACAGAGAAAGTCGTAGTCAAAAATCAGTGTGTAAAGTAGGACTTAACAATGGGTATGAAACAATTCAAACAGCATTCGACCTGAAGACAGGCTGTATTTGCAAATAAGATCATTATAACGACTACAGAATTTGCGAAATCCTGGCTGTAATCGGGGCTGTTTTAACCCTTCTAACATCAAGTTTAAGAAGTGATCATTCGTAGAACATGCTTTCGTGGATCGATCATATGAGAGGAATAAATCCCATACGGGGATCCGGATTAGAATAGGTCCTCAGTAACCCTTGCTTATTGTAGGAGGCGACTAATTGGGGTTGACCCTTCAGATTAGAAGGTATAGCACAATAACGATCCCTCCTGCTCATAGACCGTAAGCACCGAGCATAGGCCTATTTTTGCAGCCCTTCACCGACAATGGTGACGCCTCTATATGAGTGAAAAATGTTCAAGCGTGACTTTAAACAATGTACGATATATTAACAACCAACTAACCAAACATATGTAGGTGATACAGGAATATTGCTGCATAAATATGGGAAAGTGACGATGGAAAGGTTAAACTCGTCACTTTTGTCCTACCGATGAGTAGTTACTTTGTAGTGTATGTTGAGTAAAACATCAAATATGAGGCAATTGTGGAAGGCGTTGTGATGTATTTTTACTTCGAGTTCAGTGGAGTGTATCGAATCGTGGAAGAGAATAATGTTAATAGATGACACATCAACGATGTATCTCAATGTCAAGGTCACAGCAACTGATTTTGTTCTGCTATAGAAGCTTTTGAATAAAATCGGCCTCATAAAAATACAAAAGCAGATTAGTTAATAAAAGTGAACTCGAAGACACTCAATGCCCGTACATGCATTCACAACTGAATAAATTAATGATTATGCATCCATGCCCGATTATCATTTTATTTCAGTTTAAAACACAGTTTTCATTTGTTTAATAATATAAAGTTTACGCCATATTTCCTTCTCAAAAGAAAGATAAAACTCGACAGGTTAAAGACCTCCGCCCGACCCCTAATGTGTCAGATTTTATCCACGCCTCCTTTACACTGGAATCCTGGATCCACCCGTGGGTATTGTATTGATGACGAACATATGAATGAGCATTGCGCGAAATCAAATCGTTGAATGTTTAGAATTAGTCTGGAAACATTTTTTGTGTACAGACAGGCAGTTCCATTTAATGAGAGAGAGAGAGAGAGAGAGAGAGAGAGAGAGAGAGAGAGAGAGAGAGAGAGAGAGTTAACTCTGGAATTTAGACATTAATGCTCGAAAATAAATACTGTGAAATTAGCGATTAGGGTCGATTTTAGCTTTTCATAGTAATTTCCTTTAAGAAAATGAATATTCAAGTTTATTTTATTGGTATGCAATTGAAAGGACCAGATGATATTAGTACAGCATTAAATGTATCGGACATAATTTACATTTAAATAAATTACCGCACAAAGTGAAAGTACATACCTGTTGACGCAACCGAGATTTGAAATAGTGACAATCCTCCCTAAAGTTGATGACCTTTGTACATGAGTGAACAATTTCCGAAGCTACCCAATAATTCAAAAGAAACGAACCAGGCTCTGGATATACTTTGCAACTTAAACCAGAACAAAAGTCAGTCGAACTGTAGCAGATTTCTAACACCTGCGCTCTGTATGGTATATAGGAATCAATACCTGTCCGTGTGTCCACTTCTATCCAGTCATTCCAATTCGTGCCAAATTAACACGATGACACCTTAGGTGACATGTTGATATGATGAGCCATGGCTTTTAATAAAAGGGTCAAGAATAGAATATTAAATGAACATTGCAAACTGTTTTCGTAGACACGACCTTTGAACATCATAATTGGTAAAATAAATGCTCTGACCAACGAATGTGTCCTTATCTTGGAAACAAAGGATCAACTAGACTTTATCTACAAAAGAATGTCTGTATACTATTTTGATACTCTTGTAGCTCTTGAGAAAAGCGAAAGTCATTTTACCAACGTCATTGGTATTAATGAATATGTTGCAGACCATTCTATTATAATAGAAACTCGTCTGCCACAACGTTGTTTATTAACAGACGACATATTGAAGCCCCGAGGTTAGCTGTAACATGTATAATCATAACCTTCCTTTCTGCTTTCTGTTCCCCTATATTTTTACTCTATCCTCAGTGATTGATAATTTTCACCTCTAGTCGGCGCGTGTTCGAATCCCGCGCGAGCCGATATATGCGAGGAAGTTTGCCAGTTTACTTTCGGAAGGTCGGTGGTCTCTTCCCGGATACATTTTATCTGGGTTCTCTCCTCCACCAATAAAACCTGGACGCCACCAGATAACTGAAAAACAAACAAACAATATTATCCTCCAGCAGTTAGATCATATTGCGTTTTGTGCATCAAGTCTGAATGTCGGATGATGCCAGTCATTGCAGCGATATTGTCTACAAGAATATGGCACATATACATTAACTCAGATACTAGGTAATGACGCTTTAATCCTATCTTAGTGATTGATATCATCCAGCATACAGATCGTGTTAAATTGCTGGTCATAAAAAGACTCCACAAATCATCGGTCAATCTCCTACACTCACTCAACACTTCCTCCGAATATTCAAAATGAAACCAATTCTCTTTTGTATTCTAACAGAAGAAGAATTATGAATATACATGGGCATAATCTCAATTACATGCACAATCAGACATACTTAATAACACAAACACAATACTAATTAATGCATTAATACTAATCAATAATAACATGCAAACATTCATATACAGAGGAACTGGAATATTCAAACACGTACATTTTAGTCTTTGTAGTGGAAATTTCACTTGTCAGAAACAAAATAATGAACATGATTTTCCACAAACTCGCTCTTTCAAGTATAATCCATTGTAGATGTGTCCTATTCTGAACCAAGGCAACCAGTTCACTCACAGCCGAAGAAAGAATCCTTTTGCCCACAATCCATCATAGACTAAACCAATTGAAAAACAAAATACTTTTAGAATTGTGTGCAAATATGTATGACGTCACGCATGGAAAACTAAATGACTCCATCTAGTCTCTAGTTAAAGCAATTGATTGATTGATTGATTGATTGATTGATTGATTATTTATTGCTTTCCGCCACACTCAACAATTTTTCAGTTATCTGGTGGCGTCCAGTTTGTGTTGGTGGAGGAGAGAACCCAGATACTATGTGGGAAGAGACCACCGACCTTTCGCAAGTAAACTGGCAAACTTGCTCACATAACGCCGCGGCCGAGATTCGAACACGCGCCGACAGAGGTGAGAGACCTTGTGATTTTGAGCCCGATGCTCTAACCACTCGGCCACGGAGGCCCCCTTAAAGCAATTGAACCACGAAATAAATTCACGTAATGTTCCAATCACCAAAAAAACCCAACAAAAACCCAAAAATCATTTTTACATTACACATTAACCAATAAGCCCGGTTAGAAAACGAATGATCAACACAACGTCACGTGCATCTTGCTTCCTCGAACACACTCAAATAGTGAAGGTTATCACAAACTCTTGATAGCGGGTACCTATGCGCCAAAGAAAACAATAAATCGAAATCAAGACTTGTGGTATCACAAACTGCCAAGGTCCTGTTCAATACCACACCCATATTTCGACAGCATGCCGAAATGGGTACTACTTAGCGCCTCACCTAAAGGCCATAAATACTATAAAAATAGCGGCTACTCTGTATCAAGTAATAATGACTCAGCGCCTAATCCATGGATCACGTAAGCCAGGTCTAAATGCCAGTGGAGTTGGGCTTACCTAAAAGAAGATTCTGTTGTACTTGATATTAAATTGAGTAAAGCTTACCTAATTTTGATTTGCTCAGAGTAAGATATCGAGAGCTAGTAAGTAACCAAATTCTGCCACTCTTGACAAGTCAGTATTAATCTCAAAAATATAGTATTAAAAATATTCAGAATGATGGAAAATGACAATTTAGAAGGAGCAAAACGGGAATACATAGCCGTAAAGTCAAATTCATACCACGAGGTCAGTTAATAAATTTGAAATCTACTAAAATAGCTACCCAAACTAATCTTGCAAGAGGCATTTTTTTTTTTACCAATTCTTTAAGCACCTATGATCACAAACAAATATGTTATAAAAGCTTGTAAAACTATTTGTAAATGTTTTCTTATTGCTGAAAATCCCTATCTACAAGTTTTTTACCAGTAAAACTTTGATTGATTGATTGATTGTATATTGTTTTACGTCCCGCTTGAGAATTTTCACGCACATGCCGGTGAAGGGCTGCAAACTTTAAACCCATGCTCGACGCTTAGGGCTCTTTGAGCAGGGAAAGATCTTTAACGTTCCACACATGCTGTGACACGGGATCTCGGTTTTTAATCGGTCTCATCCGAAAGACCGCCCCATTTAATCGCTTCTTACGACAAGCAAGGGGTATTGAGGATCTATTCTAACAACGTGGATCCCCACGGGGTTATTTAAGGAAGAAATTTATTTTTTTGACATGGATTATATAATATTCTTTAAAAGTTGATTCATTTTATCAAACATAGTATCGCGTGGAAACTTTAGGCGTCCTAACTTCATGTATTCTAATTTATCAATATACAATGCTAGTGATTCAATTATATCGTATGGAAAAGGCGAAGCTAATAAGCAGTGATGAATCTCAAAAGACATAAAAATACAGAATTGAGAACAGAGCAAACGCGGATCCCAGACTACATTAGAGGTAGGATCAGGTGCCCAGGAGGAGTAAGTATCCCATGTTGCCCGGTCACACCCATTGTAAACCTTCTATCTAGATAAGGTAAACGGAGTGATAAAAGGTATCAAATTATCTTCCTCATGCATAGGTATGATCCTTAGCCGGATTTGGCTCTAGTATTTGGGATGTCTTGGTTCCTTCAGCTCTTCCACGTGTATTCTTTTTTCGAATTTCTAACATCTAACATAGGGGGCCTCCGTGGCCGAGTGGTTAGAGCACTGAGCTCAAAATCACAAGGTCCCTCAACTCTAGTCGGCGCGGGTTCGATTCTCGCTCGCGCCGATATATGTAAGAAAGTTTGCCAGTTTCCTTTCGGAAGGTCGGTGGTCTCTTCCCGGGTACATTGTATCTGGGTTCTCTCCTCCACCAATAAAAACTGGACGCCACCAGATAACTGAAAAATTGTTGAGTTTGGCGGAAACCAGCAAACAAACAAACAAAACATCTAATATTAGTCGTACGAGTTACCTTGCAACATTTTTTAACTTCTATTAATGAGTTGTATCACGTGGTTTTTTTTAACAGGCACGACTTTGAACCATTACTGTACGAAGTACTTTGCACCATCTTTTTTATCCTACAGAGGAGCTGCACCACGATTTTTACTATTCGACGTTAGACCATTAACCGTACGAAGTACTTTCGTCCTCTAGAATTTCCACAAAGGGGCTGTACGAATTTTCTTAAACGACTTTGTACCAAATTGTTGTACAATGTGTTTTGAACCTCTGACTAACTTGTTAGAGACAGGGCATCGTACGCGACGAGGCACCAAAAGCGGGACGAAGGTTCAATAGGAAAATTCGAGTCATCATAGGCTGTAATACTGGTAGATATCTATGTATTCAGCAGTATGGTGCTAACCTTCATAACGTCGTGCAAATTGCGGCTTCAGAAGAGAACTATTAAAACATTCGCAATATTCGCACGCTCGTTACGCATGGTAATACTAAAATACAAAGAACAAGAACACACATTTCGTTAGTGGATGACAAACCCTCGTCACAACCGTGTTCACTTACTCTCCTTAACTGTAGATCTATGAAGAACAAAGCTTTATCAGTATGTGATGGCATAGTGTCTGAAGACCTAGATTTATTTGCCATGACTGAAACATGGCGTTTTAGATTCTACCAAAAATAAAATGTGACGTTTCTTATTAACAAAGAAAAAATAAAATCATAAAAAATATGTAATTACATTCTTTTTTTTTTTTTTTATATTGATTATTTTTATAGTGATTTTTTTTTTACAAATGTAAGATCTTAAGTCGGATTGTCATTTAATTTCATGTAATCGCATTTTATTTCTTTGTTACCTCATCTTACTCTTATAAAGCACCTTCGAGTAATTTATTTTATTTAAGGCGCTATATAAATTTATTATTATTATTATTATTATTATGCACAGGATGGGGGATTTAATGGCAAAGCATTATTATTTGGTCCAAAATAGTTCTTCTAGCCTAATTCGAGCATGATGAATTTAAACAAATATGGATACCTTCATGAAGATAGCGTAAACTAAGTTGCAATCATGAAATAAAAGGGTAGACATCCGAATTTCCTCACCTTCTCTTAATGTGGTTTCAAAGAGATAATAACTGTATGAATAATCATATTATTACATTATTGCAACATACGGATAGAAATGGAAGACTTTGAATCATAAAATTAACAACCCCCCCCCCCCCCCCAAATAAAAAAAAGATTTCTATCCTCTGTTATTTGTACATCTTTCTTCGTTCCGAATTTTGTATTTGCTAAGGTCCATACACAACAGATTGGCACGTCTGAACAGACACACCCTTTAATATTGTCACGCATTGATATATACCAAACTACAACGGTAAGCCATATCCAAGTTCTATATTAGAAAATAATGTTGAAATCTTTCAAGGTGTGATCGATTTGACACTTTCCTATCTACGTTTTTTTTTCTTACTCAGATTAAAACACCACAGAATTTCAATTAACAGCCTGTTTAGTAGCACAGCATTAACATCTACTACAGTTTGGCAAGATTATAAAAAAGGTGTTGCACGCGTTATTTTGTCAAAGTGCTAATAAAACAACAGATAAACGGATACCTGAGAATAGTGAATGACATGTAGAACGATTTTTACCTGCCTCTTCATGAAAAGATGACGATAAAGATCATTGATCAATCTCATAACGCCTATAAGGAACACAGAATAAAGAATTGGGCAAACACGGACACTGGATATATATGAGGTGGAATCATGTGTGTAGGTGTAAGCATCCCCTGTCGACCGGTCACACCCGCCGTGAGCCCTATATCTTGGTCGGGAAAATGGGGTAATCTATAGTCAAAATAGTGGGTAAGGAACGAACGGCCCGACAATTGGTATGATACACGTGATACAACATTTGACTCAATCATAGGTTGTATAGACAAACTAGAGCGATATAACGACTGCATAATTAGCGAAATGCTGACTTTAAAGGAAACCGTTGAGACCCCTGTAGCATCAACTTGTCTGCCTTTTGCACCTTTGCAGTTGTAAAGAAAATTCCGCAATTTTCCCCCTACCTTTTGGCCCCAGAGGTGCAGGAATCCTAAAATTTACAATTTAGGTCCTCTGAAGCTGCTTCAAACGAAATTTGAAAAGAATTGGAACGAAGAAAAATATTCTATAGTTCACACATTTAATAACCCATCATTTTTGGCCCCACCTTGATACCAAAGACCCTACTCCTGGGATCATCAAATTTACAATATTGGAAAAGGACTACCTTTTCTTTCTAAATATCTATTTAATTTCAATATAGTATCAATAGCACTATAGAATATATTATTTAACACATATACACTATATACCAAGTTTGCCCCTCCCCCCCCTCCCTGGGGTCAGAACATCTATCCATCCCGTGGATCATGAAATTTATAATTTTGGTAGAGGCCTTCCTGCTCTACATCACTATGCAATTAGGTTTTTCATTTTTTTCACGGTGCGGTTGTAGAAAAGAGTTTTGAAAATCATTTAATTTTTGACAGTTTTGCCCCACCCCGCCCTTAAGACCCCAGGACTACAGGATTCCTGAAATTTACAATTCATACTCCCCTTGTCTTGAAAATGCTACACACCAAATGGATTGGCAAATTCTTCCACGAAAGTTTCAAATAGTCTGCAGTTGCTCAAAACTGGGGTCTAGTCTACACAGCCATTCGGAATGTTATTCAATATTTATGAATGAGCCTGATATCCATCAGCTAAGTATAACGAAAATGATTGATTGATTATATATTGTTTAACGTCCCGCTCGAGAATCTTTCACTCATGTGGAGACGTCACCATTGCCGGTGAAGGGCTGCAAATTAGGCCTATGCTCGGCGCTTATGGCCTTTGAGCAGGGAGGGATCTTTTACGTGCCACACCTGCTGTTACACGGGACCTCGGTTTTGCGGTCTCATCCAAAGGACCGCCCCAGTTAGTCGCCTCTTACGACAAGCAAGGGGTACTGAGGATCTATTCTAACAACCCGGATCCCCACGGGGGTCAGAAGCAAACTTTCATAGAACTTGGGCAGTGATTTTAAGGACCCTCCTACCATGGCTACAATGTTTCCTTTTAAATCATTTTGAGTAGCAGCAAGCCCAAACATTTTACATTCCCTTTATAATCCATGCAAATCAAAACCGTCCATACAATCTAATATACATTTCATTAGGTTCATATCGATATACCATGTTTTGCATTGTGGAAAATCAATGCCACTTTCAGGAAAGTTTATTATGTGAGAATCGTCTGCAGATTCTCTTTTCACAAAATAAAAATAGCTACCATTCTACAGGCGTATAATACTTTTTTATGAACAGATTTTTGAGTAAGATGGATTTTAAAATGAAGAGGTAGAAGAAGGCATTAAATAATAACCTAAGATTTTCTGTTCCTTCCATAGTTCTGGAATCTATAAAGTCACTGTGGCATTTTCTTTTTCAAGTACTCAATAACATGTGCCCAACTGTCCCAATGTGTCAACAGTATCTTAGATTTTAGAATCCTCGCATTCTTCGTTACCATGAGATGTTCTCTCCACTAGCGTTCCGACCAACTGACTCCTCTTTTTTTTTATAAAAACAAAATATCTGATTGTTTTTGTTACGTGTTAATGTTAGAATAATAATGAACTCCCATTAAAAGATTGTTAACATGTTGTGTACTAAACATGTTTTTTTAGTATAATAATGTATCAGTATTTACATCTACGTGTATTTTAATGTACATTATCGAATGGTGAAGTTAACAGTGTGTTAATCGCAATCATAAATCCCAAAGACATATACAAGTTCGAGTTTCGGGCACCATGAATCTCCGACAAAGCGAAGGTAGGATCAGGTGCCATGGAGGAGTAAGCACCCTCTGCTGACCAGTCATACCCGCCGTGAGACCTTAGTCGAAATTAGGTATACGCGATTACCCGTAGTCAAAGTTAGTATGAAAAATGACAGTCTAACAAAGGGTATGAAACAAATCATTCAACATATGTCCCAGAGGCACTCTAGTTTATTAATGTATACAACTTTGTGATTTATGATGTGTATTGTAGTTATAAATGTGTGCAAGTTTGTGTATTATGATGTGTAGTGTATAAAAGTGATGGTGTAGAAGACCCATGACTATTGACTAAGTCGCCATGTATTTCCTTGCCTGTTTTACCTTTAAAATACAAGTACCGAATTATAGTATGATACTCAACTTTAGATAAAAAGCATGACTTTGAATCACTAGCCATGTTTGACATTTAATATCTGATTAAAATGACTCGATACGCGTGCAATTTTGTACCCAGGTATAAAACATGTATTGAAACAAGGCATGAAAATCGTGTCAATTGGAAATGGGACAGGCTGGATATTAATTGACTTGCCGTCGTATATGATATTTGTTAATGTGATTTATGTTCCCGATTGGACCTGCAATCAACCTGACGACTGGGTGAAGGATTTTATCCCAGTATCGGAGATTAGTCAATGCGCCCTTCCTTATGGCTACCATATCAGTGCGACCCGCCAGATCATCACAGACGCATCCCAAACCGATTGTGTTCAGCTACCAATGCCTGGCTGAATCTCTATCTGGCATCTCTCTACACATGCCTATGACCATCGTGGAAGTGCAGAAAGAATCAGGACTCATCTGTGAACAGTAACGGCTCCCAACGTCATCTACTCCAATTCACATGTTGATGTGCGAATTCCAAGCGTGTTTGTCGATGACGTGGGAGAAGTCTAGGATGCAATACTGGCCTGTAATCTCTGAGATTAGTAGCTTGAAATCTGTTTCGCAAAGTCTGGGAAGTAATGTGCAGGCTTGTGGCAACATTAAACGGACGAGTCAGGCTTGTAGCAGGTTGAAAACGTTGTCTCTGGGCCAACGTTACGGTCTTGGCATTGCGTTGTGACACGGAGTCTGACACTTAGCCTCTCATTGACTGGACCAATCCCTGAAATTGTGCCCAGAGTCTAAAGATGACACTACCGATAGCAACATTTCGCTTGGTTTGTCCAGCCGGAAGCATTTCGATTGCTTGATTGGGCTCATTTGCCTGTAAATGACATCTATGTGGTGGCATAGCTTTGCTTAAGTCATGTTCAATCGCTGTTCACTTTGTCAATAACGTAGTGATGCCTGTTGACTGATTGTCTGCCCTACACAACTACCCAAACTTTTCCACATTTTTATCGTGCGGCACATGGGCACGTGCAAATTGTGAAGAAGCATAAAGTGAATAGGATTAAAGTCACAAAATGTTTTCTCAATTCATGTATATGTAGTATTTCACTAAAAAAATTCTCCCGAAAACTTTATCAAACCAAAATGCCCATGAGATAAATACGACATATACGAGGGCGAGGCAATAAGTAACCAGCCCGACTTATTTCTGGTTGATATCCACCTCTTCTATTTCGAAGTAATTGCTCTCTAGTGTGATGCACTTAGATCAATGATGTTCAAGTGCCATCAGCCCAGAACTGAAAAACTCGGGGTCCTTTCCATTCACTCACTCCCCAATGCCGTCTTCCTCTGATCGGAAATGACGTTAACGGATATCCTTTTTCAAGATTGGGAATAGGAAAATGTCGTTAGAAGCTAGGTCAGGCAAATAGACAGGATATTGTATTACTTCATACCCGTTTCACTCTACAGCATTCATTGCAACTTTGGAAGTGTGGACTCTCACGTTGTCCTGTTGCAATAAATTAAGTTAGAGTTTACCTCGGCCGTTTACACGGAAAGCGGCCCCCCTTTCTCTCTCTCTCTCTCTCTCTCTCTCTCTCTATATATATATATATATATATATATATATATATATATATCATTAAAAAAAACTAGAGGATATTGGATTTACAAGGACAATGAAATACACACACCATTACAGATACACCCCCATATCAATCATCTCCAATGGTGTCGTCTCCATCAACGCTGGGATAATCGCCGATGGAACCACGTAATGTTCTCAGATGAATCGAAGTTCACTGTGAACTTCCTGGGCAGACGCAGAACGGTTTGGCGCCTACATAAAGAACATTTCTATGACGTTAACTTCATTAGACATGATCGGTATGTGGATGGATCTTTAATGGTGTGGGGCGGCAGAACAGACTTGCATGTTGTTTCTGGACGTGTCACAGGGCAGTACTACCGGAACAACATCTTGGCTCCCCATGTTTTGCCGTTTGCACGTCTTTATGGCCGCGTTTTCAATTTTCAAGACGAAAATGCCAGATGTCATAGGCCCATGATCGTTACAGATTATCTCCAACAGCAGAATATCACCACATTACCATGGCCAGTATTCAGTCCGGACCTTTCCCCCATCGAGCATGTCAGGGATATGCTTGGACAGCGGCTACGACAACGTCAACAACCTCCTGTTAATGTCCAAGAACTTGAACAGGAATGGAATAACCTTCCCCAAAATGACCTGGAACGTCTCGTTAGAAGTATGCCACTCCGAATACGGGCTTGTCTGGTCAATCAAGGGGGTTTTACCTGCTACTGACTCTGTTTCACAATGGTGTTAAATTTGCTGTGTTGTCACCCTGTGTTGGTGTCGACCCTTATTCTGGAAAATCGGTCCTTTTCTGACTCTACACAGGGTTTCGAATAAATGTATCCTTAATGTTTTTCTGTCATTTGTTTCTTTCCTGATCTCATGATCTGCATTTCATTGTCCTTATAAATCCAATATCCCCTTCTTTTTGTGAATAGTATGATTGATTATATATTGTTTTGCGGCCCGCTCGAGAAGTTTTCACTCGAGACGTCACCATTGCTGGTGAAGGGCTGCAAAATTTAGACATGTGCTTGGCGCTTAGGACCTTTGAGCAGGGAGGGATCTTTATCGTGCCACACCTGCTGCGACACGGGACCTTGCTGTTTACGGTCTCATTTGAAGGACCGCCCCCGTTTAGTCGCCTCTTACGACAAGCAAGGGGGTACTGAGGACCTATTTAACCCGGGTCTCCACGGGGCTTTTGAATAGTATATATATAAGTATATAATGATTCACAAACATAGTGCCGTACAAATTTATAACTATTTGTAATATCGTTAAAGATAAATCCACATTTTATCACATGATTCTTGACTAAAATTTTTTTAATCATTGTTCATTCTCGCACACACAATCGAAAAATCTTCTTGAACTCTTTCCTAATAGCCTGTATTTTCCAGCTGTAAACAAAGGGGTTGAACGCCGAGTTTAAGCTTGTAAGTGCGCTAACAACAAAGATAGAGCTGTGAGATGGATTAAAGTTAAAGACAACCATGAACGCAATTGTTACAAATGGGCCTTTGAAGAGAACAAGTAAAATGATTATTATGCCAACAACCTTCAAGGATTCGAACACCTTCCGCTTTCCAATCTCAGTGATGTAAAGGTTGCTTTCATTACGAGAGTTTTCAGTATTAGAACGTCTTGCTTCAGATTGCCCATTCTCCACTTGCCAAGCGAATGTTTTCATGTAACGTTTACGAACATTGTTTACGGTAAAGATGTAAAGAAGAATCGTTAATATCAAAATAACCATGACCAGGACACCATAAACACAGGAGAAGATATGAAAGTTTCCGCCATATATTACAATAATATTGCAGAGTCTCATATTACATTCTGAAGTTGGACTAACAAATGCAAACATGCATGTCAGTACACTACTCCAACTGATGACGTAAATGACGTACTTCCGCTTTCCTTGAAAGAGACGATCGTTCCAAGGACTTCCAATGGTTACTAGAAAACGATGAAAACTGATAAGAAATGTCTGCAACAGGGACATCAAAACTGCCACAGCGATCAGGACCACCGACATTATGCAAGGTATGAAGGCCGCTGACCAGACAGGAATGAGCAGACGAAAGCTAGAAATCAGACCATTGACTCCAAATGTTAAATCACTGATCGAAAGACAAATAACAAGGTTATGATGGCGGTTTTCTCGGACGGACTTGCTCTTGAGAAATATGATTAAAACAGAAAAATTGATGAGAACAACCATTGATGCTATGCCCAACCCTAGAGCAGCAATGAATGTGGGGAATGACTTTGTAACCGTCTGGTTTGTACCTTCTCTGTCACACACCGTGGAGTTATTCATTTCGTATTATCCTGGGAAAGAAGAAACAACAATGAATATTTTTCATCACAGCAACCTGAAAATTATTTGTATAATTCGCCATTATACACTATTTCTCATTTGCATTTTACAAATATGTAAGAATAGTCTTACCTACCAATATTAAATCACCATGGATATAATGTCTCCATAAATCCGCGAAGTTCTTATATGATAAAATGAGACGCCGTAAATAATCCTTGCTCTAGCATCATCACCCGTTTTATAGACAGGAGACGAGAAAAGAGGCGCGAAGCATAACCGTGAAAGTGTGATTGGACTATACTTTTATATCTATTTTTCATTTATTGCATAAACATATTAGATTGGTCACTGTTCGTTATTTTCACCTTTACACCATGCGATTGATCACTATTGTCTTCACTTTTTCATCAACTGATGCTTTTAAATCACGAAAAAAAAAAAATAAATAAAGAAAAAAAAGAAAAGAAAAAAAAAAAAACAAAAACAAAAAAAAAGAAAACCCACATACGTTTTAGCGATTTAGATTTACTTTCCCCATCAACAATTCCAATACCAATTCAAAATAAGTTTGCTTGATAATTATCTGCATGTCTGGGATTGACTAAACTTATGCAGCCGACAGCGTTTCCAATGATTCTTCATTTAATAATGACAAAGACGCACCATCAGTATCTCGTATAACTTCTATTTCTGTCTTGATAGATTCTTTTGTGAAACCTTTCATATTTCGGAAGACTTGATCATTTCTGACATTATTCCTACAACAACGAGAAAATATTTGCCGAAATCGGATTTCCTTCTCCTAAAGCTTATTTCGTTTTTCACTGATCATGTTTTAGAGATGCAACAAATATTTTCAATGTGAAAGACACGATTTTTATAAAGAATGTTAATGTAATTTAAATTTGAGAAACTGGTGACCATAGTGGAGTTGGTGTAATGATTTTAATAAAATGTTACAATTCATAGAGCCAAATACATATTAAGTCTAAAAATAAAAGAATACCCTCTTCATTTTTGGCTCCACAATAGTCAAAGGTATCAAACAAACGCCGATTATTCGTACCAACAAATCTACCTTTAATGCATGTTATTTGATCTTTACTTATGATCTTATCTATTAGCAATCGACCTAATATCATGTTGTATTTGTAATTTAGATCGATATAATGATCATATATTGCTTTGTTTTCTAAAGACGCTTTTCCGTTGTAGAAAAGTTTTACTCTCAATTTTTTTTTTCATTTCACCTGATCATTTGATGTATTTTGTCACGTATTTATTTTTAATCTTTTACAATATAGTTTGTAATTGTCAATGGAAAGACAATTCGGTACTAATATCCTAGTCTTATTCCTTCTGTAAATTTAAAATCGAATATGATTACCAAAATGGTCTGAAATTCTAATTTTGTACTTTATGTGCTACTATGGTAAGTAAAGATATTGGTAATTTATTATTCAAAATATAAAAAAACCCATGGAAAATGTGACTCTTAAGCTTGTGATTTCCTTGTTCGTCACACCTCGTCACACACCTCGTCACACACCTCGTCACACCTCGTCACACACCTCGTCACACACCTCGTCACACCTCGTCAAACTATGCTTATCCTGCTAAATTGATATCCATATTTCTGTTAAATTTAGATACGTCACTGAATTTGTAAGGTGTTTGGAATTTTTATCGTTTACAATTTGTTGTGCCTTTCTCAATTGTCGTATTATTGTCTCCAGTCAATATAATATTTTGTCATTATTTGAAAATTGAATTATACACCCTTGTAGTCTTTAAATATTATTAGAAAAAAAACTTGTATATGGAAAGACCACATTATAGGCATTTCATATCAAGGGTGAAATAATATCCCTTATCCATCAGAATGACAGTTGCCATTCACTGAACTTCACATTGTGCCAACTTCGTCACATTCAATTTCATATTTGTCAAATTTAAGGTTTTCGCATAACTTAAAACACGTTTTAATGCAAAATAGATTAAATTAAGAAGATAAGATACGAGTATTGTAAAGTAACAGACATGTACCCCTTAATTATATATATATATATATATATATATATATATATATATATATATATATATATACATATGTGACCTTCCCCAAGACAAGCGAGAAAGTTCTATATAATTCATATAAGAAGGCATTAAAGATAGTAAATATAGTAAGAGGTGTAGAAAATTAGATTTGAACTAACTCTTTGCTAAATGTACTAATGCTTTTACCCTGCAAATACCATGATTATTGTTTTGTCGTGCTAGTCAATGTCTTCTAGTGAGTGAATTAGGATACGGATGGGTCTCTCTCTCTCTCTCTCTCTCTCTCTCTCTCTCTCTGATATCAATCTTGCTTTGGGTACATCAATCGCTCTTTCATTATCGTAATCCGCTCATTTTACTTACTCCTTGGCCTCTTTATAACACAGCCAATGTCATTGGAGAGATTGTCATTTACAGCTCGTCTTTTTTTGTATCAGAAGTTATTAGGCTTATGCAAGTATTATATCCATGGCGATTTGATATTGGGAAGTAAGCATATTTGATTGATTAATTAAATATTGTTTAACGTCCCACTCGATAATTTTTCACTCATATGGAGACGTGTAAAGCAATTTGTAAATACATTCTAATTGTATAGGACGTCGTTCAAATCCCTATCTTGATGTAATGAAAAATAACCCTTATTATGTCTTTTTTTCTAAAGTTAGATGCCAGAAATACAAGACGGGTAACTGCACAGATTGTGACATAGAAGATAAAACCAGAAGGCTGCAGAATCAATTCCCACAAAGATTTATGGTTGAGAATAACATCAATTTTCTTGTCAATTTCTCTGTTTTAATCATATTTCGCAAGAGCAAGTCTATTCAAGGGAAACGCCATCATAACCGCGATATTGTTCTTTCGATTAGTGACTTTACATTTGGAGTGAGTGGATTGTTTTTATACGTCTTCTTGTCTGGTCAGGGGACTTTATATACCTTGCGTAATGACGGTAGTTCCCTCCCTTCTGACAGTTTTTATATGCATATTCCTTACATTTCTTATCAGTTTTCATCGTTTTAGTAGCCTTTCGAAGTCCCTGGAACGATTGCCTGTTTCGAGAAAAACGGAAATACGTTATTTACTTTATCAGCTGCAGTAGTGTGCTGTCATTGGCGTTTACGTTTGTTAGTCCCGCACCAATAGGCGATGTGAAAGTTTGCAGTGCAAAAAAGAAATTATGGCGGACATTTTCATATCTTCTCCTGTGTTTATGGTGCCCTGGTCATGGTTCTCGCGATATAGAGAATCCTTCTTTTACATCTTTGCTGCAAGCAATGCTCGTAAACGGTATAAGAAAACCTTCGCTTGGCAAGTGGAAAATGGACATTCTGAAGTAGGGCATATCAAAACAGAAAAATCCTCCAATGAAAACAATCTTTACATCGCTGAGATTGGAAAGCGGAAGGTGGTCGACTCGTTGAAGGTTGTTGGTATAATAATTGATGTACGTGTTCGGTTCACAGGCCCATTCCTAATAATTATGTTCATTGGTGTCTTCAACTTCAATATTGGTGTATCGCACAGCTCTGGTATTGTTGACAGATGGAAAATAGGCTTCAGGAAAGAGATCAAGTTGTATAATCGAATATGCTTGCTAGACTGAACAGTGATTAAGCAGTAGTCCAGGTAAAATTGTGGGATATAGAAATCGATTTTTATGTTTTAAAAGTCTACAAATAATTGCATGCAATGTTATGCATAGCTATGGATTGATTAATTTGATTGGGGTTTTTACGTCCTGTCGAGAATTTTTCCCTCATTTTGAGCCGTCACCAATTGTAGGCGAAGTACCACAAATATAGACCTCTGTTTACCACTCAGGGCCTTATTAGTGAGGATTCTTTAACATTCCAACACCTGCACCTACTTGGGACCTCCGTTTTTAAAGTCATATCCAAAATATCAGTGATTCTCACTTCTAAACACCGAGCGTTCAGCGAAGGAGAAATCACTACCTGTCTTTACATCTTAGGTAAAAGGCTTAATTATCTTAGCCTTTTCATCTTATGTTTGACTCGACCAAGGCACAAGGGGGGGGGGGCTCAAACTTACGACCTTTTGGTTACGATGCGTGTGCTTTACCACTGAGCTATCGCGACCATAGTGTATGCATAAACAAAGTAATATTTGATTTCTTACAGCAATGTCTGAAAATACTTGTAAAATTAATATGTGACAGGGGGCTAAATTTTTACCCCTTTAGACAGTCATATCCAGATGGCGACTCCCTTGTATTGCGGGCTACAAATGAAATCCGTTTCTACGTACTTGTGGTCCATAAGGCAGTCTTTGACAGCCACCTCAATACCTTCAGAGGAATTTTTTCATCGGTTAGACAATAAGTGTGCGAGCAGAGAAGCACACTTTTCTCGGATATCATAAACGGAATAAGTTTTTGAATAAAATATTTAAAACGCATGCATGATATTACAACATACATATTTATGTTCATTGGTTTCTTTTATGTGTAATACCTAATGATGGCTTGTTTGTACAACAGTACTTATGAAAAGATGCAAGATTACAAAGTTCAATTTTGAAATAATTTTTGATGAAATTTCATGATTTAATTCGGTATCGTCCAAAATATCTTTGTCTGATTTATCTTCTGATTGACATGTTTCTTGAAAACTTTAGTTTCATATTTCACAAATAAAATTTTTGATTTTCATCACTATCTTTACATTTAAAAAATACGTCTACCCGAGTCTCTTTGGCATGTTTTATTGGATATTTATATATCATACGAAATTCATCTGATATATCTCGGGTTCGATTCTAGCTCGCGCCGATATATGTGAGAAAGTTTGCCAGTTTACTTTCGGAAGGTCGGTGGTCTCTTCCCGGGTACATTGTATCTGGGTTCTCTCCTCCACCAATAAAAGCTTGACGCCACCAAATAACTGAAAAATTGTTGAGTTTGGCGTAAAAGAATAAAAACAATCAATCAATCTAATATATCTCCTTTTTGAAATAAAGCACCTTCTAATTGTTTTGAAAAATAACAGCAAAATAAAATCATATGAAATAATTGAGAACTTGTATCACTCTTTCGATCGTGAAATCATATTTCATTTGAGAGCATGTCATGCGTATGAAAATTGAGATGGTTAACGAGTCATTAGATAAAATTTTCGTGTCACGATCTACGTTAGACTGTTTTCCTGTCACAGATCAGTGATGTAGCTAGAACTGCTCATGCTTAAAAAGCCGCGGGTGATAGATCAACTCCATGTTTTAATATCATGACAAGAAAAGATAAAGCAATGTGTTTTCTATGAAGTATAGTTGATTTAGATAGGTGCCAACAAGGGGCAACGTGACTGAGAAAGTAGAAAGACGTGTTCGTATCTCAATTCGAAGGTCTCTGAACCCCGTTTGGCATATTTACTGTGCCATTAAAAGTTTATTTTGTGTTGTTTTCTTTGCAAATATATTTTATTTCTTGATTTATTAAACTTTTATGATATATCTATCGATTGTAAATACATATTGTATGTTAACAAATATATACATCTGAGGGTTCATACTCTGTATGACTGGCTGGCGTGTATGTACTGAAGTCTATATTTTCACATTGTTAGTATTCTTGAAATCACTTTACAAAGCACGTTGTTTGAAATTTAAGAATTTGTGTTCCTAAAAATGGTGATTTGGAATTAAATGAAAATAGAAGTGTTAGAACTTTGAATTGAGGGAATGTGTCCAAGAAGTGTCGGTCAGAGTACAAAATGTATTCAATTAGACAGTGGCCTGTCGAGAATCTACCATTCAGGAAACAAGAGTAGAGAAAAGCCCCTCATAGTACATGTTTCACACCGCCAACAAAATATATTTATCTATACAAAATGACTTGGTGTATCCCCAGTCCAGGTTTCATGGTTGGTTAACCATGTCATTGTATTTATAATTATTAAATCACTAATTATCAATGATTGGTACTAATCAAGGGCAGGATGGTACGCTCTCTGAACACGGTGTCTCAGTTAACAGAAGTGGCATGAAATAATGAATATTTGTTTTAAAAATCAACTAATGTTTAGCTGGCATGGGAGACCAACAGAAAACAGAACATCAGACATGCTGATACAAATCACACACACACACACACACAAACACACACACACACACACACACACACACACACACACACACACACACACGTATCTGTTAGGCCTCATCAATAACTCTTCATTATGATAATTAACAAAATATAAAAGGTCATAAAGCGACACATCCAGAAATCACAATCATTTGAAACTTATTTAAAAGACATGGCGCCAGTTTTGTATAACTATCAGCATGTCTGATCTGTTCGTATTGGTCTATCAGGCATCCAATATTCTCTTTTTTTCAAGATCATTTTTTCTTTCGAAAATGGTATCTAGAAAACGCTTGGATGTTTTTTTACATCATGACCAAAACTTTCCAAAGAATATATTAGCATTATAAAGTTCTTAACTTACATCAATTCGAAAAGACATGGCAGACACTCTTGAAACATGGATGAAGATATTTTGTAGTTCTGCATAATGTGGAACAAGGTAGCAATGGTTACGTCATTTTTCTTGATACTAGCTAAGCATTTGACACGGAATGGAGGCCTGGTCATATGCTTTAGTTATACGGAATTGGCAATAAAGGTAAATTATGGTCACTTATTCACCAATGTCACCAGAATCTACTGAGTTCAATCATTGTAAACCAAACCCAATCGGAATGATTTTCTGTTAACCAAGGTGTTCAACAAGGGGATGCGCTATCTACTTTTTATATCTTGTTTTTATTAATGATTTTATTCGTGATCTACAGTCGGGTAGCCTTAATTCTGGTATAGAAGATACCCCTAGAAACTGTCCTACTTCAGCTAATGTCATTAATTGTCATTTCTCCACTAGTGCTCCAGACACCGTTAATATCGGATACAATTACTCAAGTAAATGGCGATTTAATTTTAATGTGTCCAAATCATGTGCCTTGCAATTTCGATCCCAAAAAAAACAACAACAAAATTTGTTCAAATATCATGACTCTTAGGTCCCTCCAAAATGTCGTGTGAACTGTCCTATAACCATCTAGGAGTTAGGAAGGTGTTTGCCCATCTCTTTGATTTGTATTTTCTATAGGAATATTGCGAGATTGAGTACCGTTCTTTACCGTAGTCTTACCCTAACCCTAACCCTCACATATTTATCATTAACCATAAATATAAACCCCTGTTAGCAATAAAGAGTGTAAATCGTACTTTGCAATATCCGATGTTAGCACAGTTTCTTAATCCTATGATGTTACCTCATTCTACTCATTAGTCGAGTTTAGTCTTGAATCTCCCTGGGAATAGACGCGTTTTAAATCCCTGTGCAAAATGTGGTGATTTGTAATATGTGAACATCCTCGTTTTTTACCAGGTTTTGTAGCTTACTTTCAGTGCTGATTTGTTCCTTTTTTTATTATACTCGCTCTTTCTAAAGAACAATAGGGTATAATGTTGTTACCGTGGTCCTTCCGACTGTCACACCTTATTTTCCCCTAAATTCTTTATTATCAGTAGTAACCAATTAATCTTTATGAATATAATATGTGACCTGTAGATGAGTAATAAGGTTTTGGAGCTTTCAATTGTACACGGTCGCGGTAGCTCAGTGGTTAGAGCATTCGCTTCGTAACCGGGAGGTCGTGAGTTCGAGCCTCGCTCGTACCATGGCCGCGTCAAACCTAAGACGAAAAATAGGTAGTGATTGCTCCTTCGCCAAACGCTCGGCATTTAGAAGTGAGAATCACGGGTCTTTCGGATATGACCTTAAAAACGGAGGTCCCGTGTCACGGTTGGCACGTTAAAGATCCCTCACTGCTACGGCCCTGAGCGCTAAGCATAGGTCTAAATTTGTGGTACTTCACCTACAGCTGGTGACGTCTCAATGTGGGTGAAAAATTCTCGACGGGACGTAAAACAAACAAACAAACAAACAATCAATCAATTGTACACCATCGGGGCAAAATGGGGGTCAACATACGATGTTTTGTATTCTATATAAACCTGGTTCCTAGATTGTTTTCACATTTTATCCAGTAGCCAAATCGTCTTTTGGAAGATGACTGGTGGTGTCCTGTAGATGTGCAATAAGGTTTCAGAATTTTTATTTCTGTAAAAACCTGGTTCTCAGAGCTCCTCTCACATTTTAAGCAATAGAAAAATCATCTTTTGGAAGATGATTGTTGGTGTCCTGTAGATGAAAAGGGTCAAGATAACTAACAGTATTCAATTTTGTAATTCCTATAGAAAATACAAATCAGAGAGATGGGTAAACACGGACCCCTGGTCATACCAGAGGTGGGATCAGGTGTCTACAAAGAGTAAGCATCCCCAAGATGTGCATTAAGGTTTTAAAATTTTCACTTTCACCCTGGGGTTTAAACCCTGCTTCACAGAACTCCCCTTACAATTTATGCAGCAACAAAATCATCTTTTGAAAAATGATTGGGTCCTGTAGATGTGCAATCATTTTTTAAAGAAAATTTCGTGAAATTCGGTTAGGCCCACCCGTAATCGTAAAACTTGAAAATAATTACTTACCAGTATTGCCAACATCATAATGATAATCCATTAATAAACATTATATGATTTCGTACTTCAAAACAAATTCTTTATGAAATAATCCAACAAGTAAAAATATACACCACTTGCAAAACGCAAAGTTAGCCTCGTTCCCACCCTCGCCACTCATTGATCATTCGTTTTGAGGCAGGAACCAAACTAAACGTATGCGTTTAGGTAAAACTAGTAAAACTGAATATAGTTTGTTCATAAATCCGTTTGCTATTAAACTCTTTCTCCCTGTAGCTTCTCTGTGGGTATCCGGGTTGTTAGAATAGATCCTCAGTACCCCTTGCTTGTCGTAAGAGGCGACTAAATGGGGCGGTCCTTCGGATGAGACCGCGAAAACCGAGGCCCCGCGTAACAGCAGGTGTGGCACGATAAAGATCCCTCCATGCTCATGACCCTGAGCGCAGAGAATAGACCTAAATTTGCAGCCCTTCACCGGCAATGGGGTTGTCTCCATATGAGTGAAAGATTCTCGAGTGGAACGTTAAACAATACACAAAACCCTATGGCTCGTTTGTCCTATTAACGATTTGCTGCATCATAATCATTATGTTCTAAACGTTAATATGCATTTTATGCAATTTGTAATTTTTTCCATATTATTTTGTATCATTGGCCACGGGTTGTGCAGTCCGCAGTAAAAACGATGTTTCCGTTTATGATATTTATCTTGAAGATTTCTTTAAAAAAGTGAATATTAAGTGAATATCTGTACAGATATATAAACATCAACATACAGATGATTCGTTCACACACACACACAGACACACACATAATATATACACACACAAATGATAATAAATAGGAGGGTTTAAACGACTTCCTTAGGATGGTACACGCAATGTAGACGATTTTAAAAGTCTATTTAATTTTAATGCAGGTGTCCAACTTATACTAAGGCCTAATACATAGTATGTTACAAATGGATATGCGTACAAGTACATAACATTTTACTAATTTATTTCCATCAAGCTCCGAGGGAAGGGGGGATGTCATCCTCCTCCTACTCACGTCTTCTATATTCACCATCTACTCACTGTGTTTGCTGAATAAAAAACCTGTAGTGTAATTAGGATTGTACAGTAGTTGATAGGAAGGTGATTTCCTTAAATTTTAAATAATCTCCATGCAATATTGCTTTAATTCCCTTCAATGTCATTATCCAAATCTTCGACAAATTTAAAGATTAAAATTTTAAACATTCTCATGTAGTCAAAAAACTTCGACATGTTGTATCTGATTGGGTGAAAATATATTGAAATCCAACTATACGTGAGAACTACAATTTCACTGATGCAGTATTTTTCATTTTTATTGCTTCAATGGCGACGGACCAATGTATACAAGTATAGCTTTGAAAAAATAACTCAGAAGGTCAGCCATTGGCATTACCATAATTAAAGAGATAGTTTAAAGTACACCAACATAATATAGGATGTATATCTATATGCATACTCTCTCTCTCTCTCTCTCTCTCTCTCTCTCTCTCTCTCACACACACACACACACACACACACACACACACACACACACACACACACACACACACACACATATATATATATATATATATATATATAAAGGTTAATAAAAGAAAAACGAAGACGTTTAGTAAAGCCGTAAGCGTTTTCATTTCAATTTCTCAAAAGCTTTACATGTGGTAAATAAGAAACACGAAGACTTTTGCGCTTTCATTTTTACTTTGAACTATCGTGGAAATGCCATTGGCTTATCAAAAGCTAAACTTGTACAAAGTACCGACGCTTAGATTTGCGGTTGCACACGCTGGCTGAATAAACAAAGGCCTACAAAAATGTAGGGTATATTTACGTCAAAACTAATACGGTTTTCTTATAAGGCATGTTTTAAATATCTCATATATACTAAAACGGTTAATTATATTAAGTTTTAAGGTGTATTTTTAAAGCTCGGCGTGGGCAACTTTTTAAACTTTGAAGACCTAGCACAAGAACGATAACTCGCATAAATATGTCATACATAGAAAATGAGCTCTTGACAGCTCAATATATAATTTTAAAACACTTTTCTCATATCTTGTACAAAGAAAAAAAATAATAAAAGAAATGATTATCAATCATTTAGCTGCAAAATTAGGCCTAGGTTCAGCGCTTACGGCCTTTGGGCAAGGAGGGATCTTTATCGTGCTGCACCTGCTGTGACACGGGGATTTGGTTTTTGTGTGTGTCTGTGTGTTTGTGTGTGTTTTAATTTTGCTTTTGGTTTATGGCAGTCTAATCCGAGGGACTGTCCCATTTAGTCACTTCTTCCAACAAGCAAGGAATACTGAGGATTCGAACCCGGATCCCCACAGGAACTACACGTACATGGTTTCGTAGTTACTCATTTCACCTAGTAGTTTTAGTTTTAATAGGAATTTTGCTTTCTTTGATTTACAAACATTTATTTAGTAATCATTCATCCCCCAACCTAGGAAAAAAGCATGTTGTCCTGAAAATTTGACACTCGATATTTTTGGTGCCTTTGGTGATTGATTGATTGATTGTTTGTTTTCCGCCACACTCAACATTTTTTCATCTATCTGGTGGCGTCCAATTTTTGTAGGTGGAGGAGAGAATCCAGATACAATGTTTCCGGGAAGAGACCACCGACCTTCCGAAAGTAAACTGGCAAACTTTCTCACATATATCGGCGCGAGCGGGATTCGAACCCGCCGTTGGTCATTCTTGTGCTTTATATAGTCATTCACACTAGCAATTATGTTGATGATAGGATGCTAAGTTATTATAAAACAATCATTTATTCCCTGTCCTGAGGAAGGAACGATTTTCGCAAAGAAAGTGAGAGAGAGAGAGAGAGAGAGAGAAGACAAAGAGCGTAAAGTAGATGCATAGGTACAAGAAAATCAATACCTCTACCAAAATTGTGAAATTCGTGGACCCCGGGTTAGAGGTACAGATTTCAAAGTGAGGCTGTAAGTATCACAGCGTATTCATTTTTAACATCCATATTTCCTGTACATTTCCAGAATAAACTTGATACATTGTCATGAAAACTTGGAGGTCTCTGTTTTATTTGTGAAGTTTTATTATCTCTTAATAAGGGTTTCGGTTCATAAGGGTATGCATTACTAATGTCCCATCACAATTAAGAATAGTACCGTCTGAAAAGTCCCTAACAAAGCTTGTAAAAATATTGTCTCGTTATTACAACCATATTTAAAATGAACATCGCTTCATCGCAACATTTAGTAAGAACGTGTATATAATACATTCCAATGCTTCATAAAAGTCTTTACAAACAGAGAAACGTTCCGGGATCCAGCAAATCTTTTGCCAGGTCCCACTCCCTGATCCTCACAGAAATAGTAGCTGCTCTAAAGGAGACACTTCAGACGTACGGGTATTGTACCACAACATATATACTAGCGGGAAAAAAAGAAACTGTGTATTACTTAAAGTATAAAATATAAGAATAAAATATCAATCATGAGACATTTATTTCAGTAGCATGATTTACAAATATGTGGGATTAATTTGTGTTTACGTCATAAAACGGTACTTGTAGGACGTTAAAAGACACTGGTACTTGAAACGTGATTCAAAAACTTAATACCGCGTATGGCCACAATGTCTGTTCACGCATGTTTGACACCCGGTGTCTCATCGATGACACTAAACTGTTCAAAAATGCCTGGGGAATGTTGTTTCAGATATTGGTCAATCCCTGGCATAAATCGTCGAACGTCACTGCCTGATTTGGTAAACGACGTCGGCGCGTGTTCGAATCTCTGCTGCAGCGTAATGTGAGCAAGTTTGCCAGTTTACTTGCGAAAGGTCGGTGGTCTCTTCCCAGGCACAATGTATCTGGGTTCTCTCCTCCACCAACAAAAACTGGACGCCACCAGATAACTGAAAAATTGTTGAGTGTGGCGGAAAGCAATAAATAATCAATCAATCCAAGTCGAATAACGCTCCCCATCCCGGTAATAAACCATCCGGCGACCGTCACTGCTGTCCAAATGGAATCTTGATTCATTAGGAAATGAATCATTGGTCCAGTCTTGAAATCGGTATCTCAGATGTCTCCGACACCATGCTAATCGTGCAGATGTTATGTTCACGAAATCGATTACGTCCAGTTCTTGCAATTATGCACCCAAGACCAGTGAGGCTACAAGCAGTCAAACTTGCTGTCTGAAAACGATTTCGTTTTTGATTGTTGTTTTCCGCAACACTCAACAAGTTTTCAGTTATCTGGTGACGTCCAGTTTTTATTGATGGAGGAGAACCCAGATACAGTGTACCCGGGAAGAGACCACCGACCTTCGGAAAGTAGACTGGCAAACTTTCTCACATATATCGGCGCGAGCGAGATTCAAACCCACGCCGATTAGAGGTGAGAGGCCTTGTGATTTTAAACTTGATGCTCTAACCACTCGGCCACGGAGGCCCCAAAACAATTTCATAGATGCATGAGTGTGATATGGTTATCTTGGCGAACCGACGTCACATGGGCACGTCCTGAACGTGGTCGATCCAAATTGTTGCCGAAAGTTGGAAATGTCTCAATAATGACCAGACAGTGTTTCTGTGAACACCAAATTATCGCGCAACGTTTTGGGCCATCCGAGCCTGCAACATTCCAACAGCATGAAGACGTTGATTTTCATTTAGCTTTTGCATAGCACTATTACAGATTCTTATAATACCTAAGTGATTTTCTGAACAATTCCAGACTTGAAGAATGTTTCGCACTGTTTGACACAGAAAATTTTGCCCGAGATACCATGTCAATACGATTACGTTAACCCCCCCCCCCATAAAAAAAAACAGCATGCGCTTGCCCACATGAAATGTCCATGCAGTAGAGTCGAGTTCAAGCCTATTGTCATTAATAATACTACCTGTGTCGATTATTAAACGCTTATAAATATAAACAATATACTTTTAAATTTTATGCTAATCTTACCAATGCACAGTTTCCTTTTTTTCCATTAGGTGATGTAAATAAAATGTGAATTCTAGAAAAGATCCAAAGAAGTTCTAGTAATTTTAAAATCACAAAACTTTTCCTATATCAACAGAATCAAAATAGATGACTTTCCAATACTTAATACGGCCATTCCGATAAATTAAAGACAAGGGTACTCGACATCACAGCATCCATGGAACGTTTACATCTCCTTGGCATCTGATCCCACCTCTGGTGTGTCCAAAGGTGACTCATAATTTTATATTCTTTATTGGATTATTGAGATTAATCACTGTTCGTTACGTTCGCTTTCACTTTTTCTAACCTGTATTTCAGCTTCACATCGTGGTCTCGACATTGGCAACGTCCTCACTGTAGCTTTTATCATTTAGTCACGGTCACTGTCGAGTTTACCCCGTGACGATCCGGGTTGCTAGAATAGATCATCAGCACCCCTAGCTTGTCGTAAGAGGCGACTAAATGGGGCGGTCCTTCGGATGAGACCGCATAAACCGAGGTCCCCTGTCACAGCAGGTGTGGCACGTTAAAGATCCCTCCCTGCTCAAAGGTTATAAGCGCCGAGCATAGGCCTAAATTTTGCAGTCATTCACCGGCAATGGTGACGTCTCCATATCAGTGAAAAATTCTCGAGCGGGACGTAAAGCAATGTATAATCAATCAATCGAGTTTGCTGTCAATCTACTTCTTCAACATTAAGGTCGTCCAGCGTTATGCAACTGATCCGGTCATTTATATGACTGAAATCCTCTGTTCTGTTTAAATGTCAGCAGTACACTTTGTACATGTGTAAGCAAGTCCTGAAGTCCAAACAAGGATAAGTCCTCCGTGTTATTTTCAATCACAAGGTGCAACGTCCTCAGCCTGGGTATCGCTCGTCACAGGAACGAAATTATTCGGATATATTAAGGCAACTCTAAATATAAGATACCACAAAGTTTTCCACATCTGCTTCATATTTAGATATTATATTAAAGATAGATCATAACAGCAAACTAACGACTCAACTTTATAGCAAATGGGATGACTTCAGTTTCTCAATCGTCAGCGTCCGGTATTTATGTAGCAATACTCCATTGCTACGGCCAAATAGTGTGCTGTCCCTCAACTGATTAGATACATTAGATGTGTATGGTCAGTTTTCAAATCGAGGTAGGCTGATTTGTCAATACAACTTGTCACTGGGTAAAATGATGTCTGACATGTTTTGAGACTGTTCTTTGCACTACCATCATTCCATTTACCTGATTGACTTAAAAGGATCACACCGCTTGTGACCAGTCGACAGGAAATGTTTTCTCCTCCTAGGCACCTGATCCCACATTTGATATGTCCAGGAGCCTGTGTTTGCCCTATTTTTAATTTCATATTCCTTACGAGAGTTATGAGATTGATAACTGCTTGTTATCACCTATTCATGGTCCATTTATATGTGTAAATTGTATATACTTCAATATTTCTCGTACACAATGGGAGAAATCTACCAACTTTTCGAAATTATTTCAGATGTTTACATAAAACTATTTTGTATCATAACAACCTGATAAATATATGCACTTCGGTATGACGTCATTGCATTGCTGTTATAAATGAAAACGCCAAGATAACGAACGGTATTCAATCTCATAATTCCTACAGAAAATACAACTCAGAGAGATGGACAAACACGGACCCCTGGTCACACTAGAGGTGGGATCAGGTGTCTAGGAGACGTAAGCATCCCCTGTCGACCGGTCACACCAGCCATGAGCCCTATATTTCGATCAGATACACGGAGCCATCTGTAGTCAAAATCAGTGTTCCAAGAACGGCCTAATAACACATCAGACAGAATTTGACTTAATGGTAAGTTGTACTGGCAAACTAGATGCTTTTAACTACCATAAAATTTGCGAAATGCTGACTTTAGACGAGACTGTACAAACCCCTGTAACGTCTTTGTCAATAGCCCGCCTTGATTTAAAAACTGATCATATGCAGAACAACCTCTTGCGTATTAAATCAGTTGGGAAATATAAACACCATATGCAGGTGGTGATGGAATATTACCACAAAAATAAGGGAAGTTGACGATGGAGAAATTGAAATCATCCCGTTTGTCATAAAGTCGAATTGTCAGCAAGAGATTGTTTTCTCGTGTAGAAGCTTTTGCATGAATTCTGCTTCATAAGAAAATATGAATATACTGGACAAAAAAAGTTAAGGATCATGATTTCAGAATTATTTTATTCATAACAAAACCAAATAAATTATGTTAAATATATACTTAAAATGTTCAACGACAATCGAACAATACATTTTAAACCTGTTTTTACAAATTCATCAATACGTTAAGCAGCCAGAGCAACCATTGTCAGGTAACCCCCCAAAACAGTTTGAAAATCGGTATGAGCAACAATAACAAATTTCATTACAAATGATTGAATCTTTATAAAGGCAATATCAATAGGGTGTATGTCCACCCTGAGCCTGTATAACGGCACGACAACGCCTCTGCATACTTCTGATGAGCTTGCGGAACGCAATTTGTGGCAACCTTGCCCATTCCTGCTGTAAAGCTAACGTAATCTCCTGGCGGTTTGTCGGAAGTACAGGGCGTCTGGAAACAGCTTGCTGCAACATGTCCCAAGCATGTTCTATTGGATTTAAATCCGGAGAACAACTCGGCCAATCCATACGTTCAATTGTGTCTGTAGCAAGGTAGTCTGTCACTACACGTGCTCTGTGGGGACGAGCATTATCATCCATTAACACAAAGTCGTTGCCTATAGCTCCCGCATAAGGTCTCACAATTGGATGCAGTATCTCGTCCCTGTAAATTGCACCGGTAAGATTGGCATTAATCACGTGCAAGTCAGTACATCCACCAATACTGATTCCGGCCCAAATCATCACAGAGCCACCTCCAAAACGACCATGCTCTGCTACACAGCAATCAACGTACCGCTCTCCACGCATATACCATACAGCCTACGACCGTTATGAAAGCCTACGCAGAACCGTGACTCCTCTGTGAAAAGAACAGGCGTCCAATGACGCCGTTGCCAGTTTATGTGATTTTGAGCCCAATTGAGTCGTGCTACACGATGTCTTCTCCTCAAAATGGGACGAACAGCAGGTCGATGAGCCCGAAGGTTAGCAGCATGAAGTCTCTGTCTGAGAGTTTGTGGTGTTATGCGCACCCCACTCGCTGCATGAAAGTCAGTATTGAGTTGGACAGCACTCTGAAACTTTGTCTACGAGCCATAAGTGACATATAGCGATCCTCGCGAGCGGTTGTGGACCTTGGACGACCTGATCTCGGTCTCTCAGAAATATTACCTGTCTGCCTAAAACGATTCCACAACCCTCAAATCACATTTTGGGACACATTAAAATGTCTAGAGACTGTTCTCTGGACTTGGCCAGCTTGAAGCATACCTACTGCCTGACCAGCTTCCTGAGCAGTTAAATGGCGCCTTATGGCTTTTAATGTCAATAATTGCTCACCTAAGAGTCGATTAGAGCAATAAATACCCACAATAAAATGAAAATAACAATTTTTCAATTTCAATATACACGTTGGCACACTTTGATTTTGACCCCTTGCTTGTGTTTGGGCGAAAAAATCGTGCACTTATGACGTCAATATGAAAGCAGGTAAATCTATTGTGTTACGGACACATTGGAGAAACTATACATGTTAAAATTTGTCAAAATAATTATTTGGTTAATAAAAAGTTTTTTAGGTCAAAATTATGATCCTTAACTTTTTTTTGCCCAGTATAGATTAGCTAACAAAGGAGCACAATTCATGTCCAGGGGAATTCCAACAGACTGTTGGAAGACCTGATTGCCAAAGACTACGAAAATATTGTCAGTGGGGAACTCTAGCATATTTTTAATATCAACTTTAGAGTATTTGTGCGTGGAATCAGAGTGGTGTTTAAAAAATAATTTTTTGAATGACCAATCACTATATATGAAACTCCGTGGCGATCTGGGTTGTTAGAATAGATCCTTAGTACCCCTTGCCTGTCGTAAGAGGCGACTAAATGGGGCGGTCCTTCGGATGAAACAGCAAAAACTAAGGTCCCGTGTCACAGCATGTGTGGCACGTATAAGATCCCTCTCTGCTCAAAGGCCGTAAGCGCCGAGCATTAACCTAAATTTGCAGCTCTTCACCGGCAATGGTGACGTCTCCATATGAGTGAAAGATTCTCGAGCGGGACTTTAAACAATATTTAATCAATCAACTAAATATGAATATTTCCTTTCACCGTTTTTGTTGACGAAGCAACTGTCTATGATGTCAAAAAGTCTAGCCTTTAATTTATCGTGAGGTATGGTCGTGTAAAGTATTGCAAAATCATACGTTTTAATGTTGTGAATTTGAGAAAAATTTTGTGACTTCAAATTCACTAAAAGTTCTTTAGAATTTAAGAATCCACATCTGTTTACACCACTTCTAACATATGTAGTGGCACTGTACGTTTGACGTTTCTCCTTCACAGCAGTTAATATTTTGTAAGAAGCAAAGATAGGGGCTTGGTAGAACATTTAGTGGGTCCAGCAATGTATCTTTGTTTGTAATGGTTTTTCTGGAGTTTGGGGATCCAGTATAGGTACGGTAATTCATATTCATCTGCTTCATTGACTGGGATATTAAATGTATTCAAAACTGAAGCATGATATTTTGAAGAATTTCGTCTTTTGAAAGGGCAGTGGGAGTATACGTGAGATTGATAAATGTGGAATTAATGCCCAGTTCGTTTAGAATACAGTTGTAATTATGAGCCTTACAAACAAATACAATGTTTGCCAGCTTTGTCAGCTGGAACCAAAACATATTCCTCATGTAACCTATCTATCTCTTTTATCAGTTCTGATACTAAACACAGAAGGACAGACGGTACGCATTTTTGTTTTGACATGTCTCTGATACGGGATTGTAATATTCCTCTTACACTTTTTATCCAATCGGACAACGTATCAAGGTCTTTTTCAGATTTAGCCAGAATTCATAATAAAGATGAACTTCTGTCGCCATTTGAAAGGCCGAGGTTCTCTGAATTTAGGACCTTTTAAGATATATATATATATTCCATAACATAATTATGTTGTGAGTCAGAATACACAAACAGAAATACATCACAAAGACAATTTTAACAATTTATTTACAGAACATACCTGGTTTATCCCGAGCTGAATTCACACACGAGAGAAGAAACTGCCTCAAATTGGTTGTTATATCTAATCAATCCCCAGATGTGATTCTGTAGAATGCTTATAGACTGCTTAATGAGTCCTAACGAGGGTTGTTCGATTTGTAATGTGTATTTACGATATCTCAACATCATTCCACTCAAATAGTGTAATTAACATTACATCCCTTCAAAGTATTCTCCGCGGTTTGAAATACATAATTTCAATCTCTGAATCCATTTCGGAAATGCGTCACAGTACGCTGATTTAGGTATATCTCTGAGGCAATGACTGATAGATGAGCCAAGGGCTTGTTGGGACTTGCAACGACGACCAGACAAGAACTTTTTAAGTTTTGGAAAAAGGAGAAAGTCGCATGGGGCTAGATCTGGAGAGGATGGTGGGTGTGGCAAGACGGTAACCTTCTCCGACTTCATAAATTGCTTCACAAGCTTAGATGTATGTGATGGATCAGATGTACATCACTTTGACCTGATACATTGCGCTTTACATCTAATTTTCTTTAAATCTTCTATTTTTGTTTGTGTTTCTTTAAGTTCAATGATTGATTGTTCTGTTAAATTTTGTTCTAATTCTAATATTTCTCTCTCTAAATAGTTTTCTTCTTCTCCTTCTTCTCCTTCTGTTGTGCTTTTTTTTTTTTTTTTTTTTTTTTTTTTTTAATGTTGAATACGAAATTGACTTCCCCCTTATATCCATTAACAGAATGTCTAGAAAGAGTTGATCACTTATAATAAATTGAATTGCGTCATTATCAAGACAACCAATATTCTCTATATTGTAGACCGGGCATGAGTATTGAATTGTAACTTCTTCAATTATACGTTTTATCTGTTTGACATAATCTTTATCAGTAAGTAAAGAGTTGTTGAATTTCCAAACAGCACGTCCTTTTTAAATTCATTTAATTTACAACATAGTAGAACCGGTGAGTGATCAGAACGATAGCTATATAATATATGATAATAATAATGCACTTATATAGCGCTCTATCTAAATATACTCGAAAGCGCTTTACACTATAGTAAAATGCAAATCAAAATTATACAGAGTACATAAAATACTTAATAATGCCAGATATCAATATCGCATAATGAACAATTGAAACTATGAAAGAAATAAGCTAGAGAAAATTGGAAATTAATTCATATTATAAAAAATCATAAAATATGTGCTAGAAAAAACTTTTTTTTTTTTGGATACCATTCTTCGGCATGTTCCATAAAATACTGATTATAAAATACGTCAAATCAAAACGATCACACATTAAAAGCCTGACGAAAGAGATTGGTTTTTAAATATTTTTTAAAACAGTCAAGTTTCTGAATTGTCCTGATTTTACATGGAAGAATGTTCCGTAGAGGGGCCGCTGCTTTATCAAACCTGCGTTCTCCGTACGTCATAGTCTTGGTTACAGGCAAATCTATCAGATGTGCAGATTCCGATCTAAGAGATCTGGCGGGTTTGTATTGTACAATAAATTCTGACAGATATGTTGTTGCCAAATCGTTAAGGCACTTAAAGATATACATAAGTATCTTGTACTGTATACGGTAGTTGACTGGAAGCCAGTGTACTTTGACAAGAACCGGCGTAATATGTTCGTGTTTTTAGTCCGCGTTACTACTCTAGCAGAAGTGTTTTGTACCCGTTGAAGTTTGTTACACCGTACAGCAAGCCATTTCAGTAATCGATTCTGGTGGTTACCAATGAGTTAACCAGTAATTTGCATGCCTCATCAGAGATAAAAGGTCGTATGCTACCTATTTGATGGATGTGCATATAGTAAGATCTGGCAATGACTGTAGAGTGTCTGTCCATGGTAAGTGACTTGTCAAAATAAGTCCCAAGGTTTTTCATATACTCGGCCTCAGAAATAATGTTTCCTTCGAACGAAATCTGGAAGTCAAGGTTCCTAGATCGATTGCTCTTTGGGACAAATACCATGAGTTCTGTTTTGTCCTGACTGAATTTTAGTAAGTTTGAACTCATTCAGATGCGGATATCTGTTCGACACGCCATGAGCCTTTCAGAAATATCGACCCAGTTGTCGCGCGGTTCAACTACCATGTAAATCTGACAATGATAATCCATATTATGAGCATCACATATATGACCAACGGGTTTGCTGAAAAGGCAGTAAAGTCGAGGCCCGAGAACGGAGCCTTGCGGGACATCGAATTTCATTTCCTATGATTCGAACAATTCGGAGCCGATCGCTACGCATTGATGTCTACCGCTCAGATACGATTTAAATCAAGATAAAGCTGACCCGGAAATACCGTAAGAACGTTCCATTCGTTGGAAAAGAATTCAATGGTCTATTACATCAAATGCGGCTGAAAGATCCAACATCACAAGAATACAACTACAAGTATGATCTAAAGCTGAAACTTATGATGAACTTTCAACAGAGTAGTTTCGGTTGAATGGCCAGGTCGGTAAGCCGACTGTTTCGTATCCATCAAGCCATTTGCGTTAAGGTGCATATCAATCCTTTCTGACACTACTTTTTCAATAATTTTGGACACAAAAGGGAGATTTGATACCGGACGATAGTTCTTCGGCGACTCCTTCTCTAAGCCAGGCTTCTTCGAAAGTGAACGGATGGTTGCATGTTTGAAGATGCTCGGAATGGACGATTCGCAAAGTGATGCATTTACTAGAGATGTCACTATTGGAACAAAACTTTCTATACACTGCTTCAACGGGTATGTTGGAATAGGGTCCATGTCGCATGTCTTAGTGGGAGAACTCTTTAGAAGCTTCCGAATTTCATCATGGTTTGTTGGAGAATATTTTGTTAGCGGATCGCCAGAACATTCAACATCTGCCGATAACACATCGGAGCAAATCCCACTCGTATCATTTTAAGATTGTAGAGTGTCTCTGATATTTTGAATTTTATCAAGAAAATATTTTCCGAATTCATTGGATAAAGACAGGTCACTAACCGCCATAGGTAAAATAACATCCTTGTTATTACCAAGGAGATTGTAAGTTTGAACAGCTTTTTGGTATCATTACCACATTCCATTATCCTCAATATTAATAATAATATTCCTGTTTACATTTGAGCAGAAGCAGACTGTTCTCTAGACACTTTTCGTTGTAAATTTGACGATGGATTTCGAGGTTAGTTTGCCTCCAAACCCTTTCAGCTTTACGTTTATCCCTTTTTGCGGAATGTAACATATCGTTATACCACTGCGTGTTCGGTCGAATGGTTACTGTTTTGGATTGCATGGGCGCGTGTTTATCGACAGTCGAACGGACACTCTCGTGATACAAATCGACCAGATCATCGGGACAAAGCTGCAGGAATTATAAACCAAGTTATGTTTATCAAATCCATGTTGTTGTTCTGCATATCTCGACCGCCCAACACACACTGTATAAATGTGCCTGATAAACCGACGTCCCGCTTTTGTGCCCCTTCTCACATGAACATTTTGCGTATGATCTACCCGATGTTGGTAAGATGATGTTACAAAACACATCGTACGGAAAATTAAAAAAAAATCCGTTACCAGGTAGATAGTGTCATTGGCCAGCTCCTTGATATTTTCTAACCGCTCTTGAATACCTTCTTTTTTTATCTTATTTCTTTTGTAATATCGTCTAAGTGTTTACTTTGCCCATCGAGTCGTAACATAAAATTTGCCTTGTTTGTATACTTGAAATACCTTGCATTATGTCCCTCATCAGAAAATCTTCCATTATCTGTGTAGTTTGCTCATCACTATCACTATCCATTACAGTTTCATCAGAAATATCTATCTTATCTTGGGTCCGTGTTTTTCGAGGAATTTGTCGCAGTCATTGTGAAGACAAGGAGAATACACGATACGTTTGGATATCGCTCACTGACTTCAAAAGCAAATTTCTTTAGACTGTTTCAAAGACGTTCAATTTTCACAATACAGCGCCTAAATCCACATACAACACATAATATAAGGTCACATTCACTTTTCACAACATTCTAAATTCAGTTCTTCATAAATATTCAGGTTTTTGGTAGAAACTCTCTCTCTGAAAAGATACACGTCTTTCATGTTGGGCATGCGCACTCCTTCTCCAGTAATGTATTCTTAATCCACCCATCTGTTAACTTGTTGTCAACGCTTTCACTTTCACTACAAACACTTGTGTAAATTATCCCTCGACGTTTCTTGGATTTATAAATCACGACAAACTCACGAATACCTAATACGGGACAATTCATTAGCTTTTATGGTTTACTGTTAATTCAACATCACTTCCAAATCTTTCTTTCCGGTGAATAGTCCTCAGATTCACAAACATCATCGATCACACTGTATTTTTATAAATCATAGAGGGTTTACTTGGGTGCATAGCAAACTACTTTGCAACTTGCGCTCTTGTATTCAAGTGTGGGTATTTTTTGTTTGTTTGTTTTGTTTTTGTTTCTTTTTTTATTTTTGTTTGTTTGTAAGTTTTTTGTTTATCAATTTGGGTTATTAATTTATATTTCGTCTCAGGAGACAATAGATTCCATTCTTCTTTTTTTTTCATATTCAAAAATCTAAACGACAAGAAATACTCAAATTCAAATCATTCTAATTGTTGTAAACACAATCAGTTCACTATGTAAACCTCTATACACGCAAGCGTTAATGGACAAAGGGAAGTAGTTACCAGGGAACGTTTGTACCAATGCACAATCAGTTCAAGCTACTTAATAAGTGTTCAGCTACTTAATAAGTGTTCAGCTACTTAATAAGTGTTCAGTCCTACAAACGCATTCTAAAACACAATTTGAACTCTTTCCTAATTGACTCTATTTTCCAACTGTAAACAAAGGGGTTGAGCGCAGAGTTTAAACTGGTAAGTGCGCTAACAAAGAAGATAGAAGTGTGAGATAGATTAAAGTTAAAGACAGACATGAACAAAAGTATTACGAATGGGCCTGTGAACAGAACTAGTAGAGCGATTATAATGCCAACAACCTTCAACGATTTGAACACCTTCCGCTTT